>JANRGW010015471.1:0-28381 GCA_024733675.1 Psilopsiagon aymara
GGAACTGTTGGAACAAGTCCAGAGGAGGGCCACAAGGATGATCAGGGGACTGGAGCACCTCCCGTATGAAGACAGGACAAGAAAGTTGGGGCTGTTCAGCCTGAAGAAGAGAAGGTTGAGTGGAAACCTCATAGCAGCCTTTCAGTATCTGAAGGGGGCTATAGGGATGTTGGGGAGGGATTCTTCATTAGGGACTGCAGTGATAGGAAAAGAGGTGACGGGTTCAAACTTAAACAGGGGAAGCTTAGATTAGACATGAGGAAGAAATTCCTTACTGTAAGGGTGGTGAGGCATTGGAATAGGTTGCCCAGGGAAGTTGTGAATGCTCCATCACTGGCGGTGTTCAAGGCTGGGTTGGACATACCCTGGGTGACATGGTTTAGTGTGAGGTGTCCCTGCCCATGGCAGGGGGACTGGAACTTGACGATCTTAAGGTCCTTTCCAACCCTAACTATTCTATGATTCTATAACTAATTCTGACTACATAAATACTTTTAAAGATCCTGTTGAATAAAAGGCTGAGTTTGGTGGAGCAGAATATAAGCTTTAGGGTCACCTGCTGCAGAAAACTTGGTGCAAGGACCCCCTGGTATACAAGTCACTTCTCTTTTGAATCTCAGTGGTAAAATGTTTAAGTGTCTAATTCAAGCAGCTTCCTCTCAAGTGCACACAGAGGAACATGTGTTCTGAGACACAGGAAGTTTACAGTGGATGAAATAAAGATGACTGTCTCCACCTCACTGCATGACAGGATGCCTCGAACAAGGCAATACACCTTATGTGTCTGAGCTCCAACAATAGCTTCCAGAATATTCTACCCCCAAGAAGCTCATCCTTACAAGCTGAGACCATGCACATGTCTGAACAAGAGACATCTATTGGTTACTGATACTATTTATACAAGTTGACCACTCCTACAAGGTAACATGGCATAGTCCAAGTCTCTCTTTCAGCAAGAAAGAACAAAATACATGCCATTACAATCAAATGTCATCATACTACTGGCAAAAACACTTTAACAAGTAACAGACTTCAAAAAGAACAGAAAGCAAAGAACATTCAGCCCACAGAAGTAAGTTTATCAACAGTTTATCAGGATAGTTTGTGCTGCTTTCTTCCTAAATTCCATGCCTCCTACTAAGAATCCTTCAGTACAAACAGTAAGATACTACCACAGAAATCAAAGCTTAACTCCCCAGGTGAGACTCAGCTTAGTCATAGATGTACACAAAGAATTACCCCGCAATTAGTTTTGAGATTGTTTTGTAAGGAAGCTCAGACAATAGTTACTAAGTCACAACCACCTTCCAGTATCATTTGTAGCTACCAACTCATTTTCCCCCAAAACGCACAGGGATACAAGGAGCGCAGTGGTGTTCGCTAGGGCCTATTCTGGGAGCAGCCAGATGGGCAGACAAGTTAATTCATGTCTGCTAAACTAGTCACTTCATTCTCTCTAGGAATTGCAGGAGGAACATAAAACAAGATGAATACTGCAGTAGAAAGAGATAAGAGAAATGCCAACAAAACCACTGAAAATCAAGTGTTACTGCCCCCGATGTACATAGAACAGGGTTTTAGTATTAAATGTAATCTTCTTACTGGGGTAATGACTGAACGATTATATACTGATTTAAGTATTCACAAAAACACTAAGCCCTCCCCTGCTGGGCCTAGTCAGGTTTTAGCGACATCACCCCTACAATGCGCTTAAAAGAACCAATTTAATCAAGATCTTTGCTTTGCTAGAGATTAAAGTGAACAGAACAGCAGCTGAGCTACTCCAGAGAACAGTGCAAGAGAGGCAAGACGCAGCAGTGTGAAAATGGCACTGTCTGACCAATCAGGATCAACGTCATCGGGATCAGAAGACTTCCGGTGAGATGACAGTGCTCTTAAGGCCTTCCCCCAATCCCACTACCCATCTCCGGCATGCTCATATGCACTCTTAAAAGCACTAAACTGAAGCACTGCCTGCTCAGCACAGAGTAGGGCAGAGCTGTAACCAGCACTGACACCACACACACAAAAAAACCCTAAGAGAATAAAGGAATGAGGCCAGATGCCAAGGCCAGGTACCCAGAGCAGCCCTGCATGGCACAACACGTGGCCTTGCAAAAGCTATACAGCTCAAGCAACACCAACAGTAGCATCTTCTCAGACAAAAGCAGAGTACTTCTCCAGGCCATGGACAGTCCGCAATAGCACCAACTCTGCTTCTTCTAGTATCCCTGTTGCCTCACCCTCACAATGCTTTGCTTTCTGAGTCCCAAATAGCATTTATACTGACACAGCCTCAGAGACAAGTGCAGACAGATTTCTCCTGCAAAAACTATCATACACAAGCTTTACATAATGACTAGCTGTGGTATTAAGCGTGGAAAGAAAATCAACATTTTAAAGCCATGGGGTAGAGGGGGAAGGAGAAAGAATTAAATAAATAAATAAATAACCCCCCACACTTCGCTTAGGCACCTTGAAAGAAGGTGTTACCCACTGTAAATCTTGACTTAAGATTACATACTCACATAAATCATTCTGGCTAAAAGACTATTACATGTATTTCTCTGCACAGAAGCAAACACTCAAAACTAAGCACAAGTAAACAGAGATTCTTCATGCACTACAAACACCAGCCAGTTATCAGCAAAGGCTGGTTATGCACTTGAAAATGCAACATATATTAACTCCAGTACGTGAAATAAAACCTACAGGCATACTGTCACTTTGTATCTGACAATAATTAAAAATGCTAATGTTAACTATATTCAGCTAGTAATTAAAACCTAACTGGTTAATCCATTAAGTAGCATTTTAAATGTTAATTAAAGCAAAATGAACACTACTAGTACTTCCTTAACAGGATATTATCAGTGTTCTAGTCACTTATTACATGCATATCAACCAGGAAGCTTAGCTCATACAAATCTACCCATCATTTCACAGAATTCAGACAAGAGACTAAAGAGTTAAGTATCATCTCTGTAATTAAATATCACTCTGTACTACAGGAACCAAAATCCATATATTTTGGCAGCACAGATACTGAGGTTTGAATCAATATGAGGTTTTGTTAGACCAGCATGTATGAACTGTTTGAATACACATAATTTCATTTAATCCAGGTATGGTACAACATTTCTGATTTGGTAAATTCAGGTTTTCATAATCACACTGACATTTTAAAGACAAAAGTCTAAAGATTCACAATCCACCTGATTGCATCTATCTGCAAAGGCACCAGAGTTGGAATGACCTGTCATCACTTAAGAATCAGATAGCAATGCCTCAAATGAGGACTGCCATGCAGGATCTCATTCAACTTCTATGCTCTTCTGCACAGTGCAAACAGTTTTAAAACCACATCGAACTACTCTTTCCCATTAAGAAAAAACACCTGACAGTGCTCAGCATGGTGGCGACACATCATCACAGGCTACTGAGAAAATAATGGCACAGTAAGACAAAGATGCTACGAAGGGTGGAGCTGCTCAAGACAAAGCCGTAAAAAAGAGGCATTAAATGCAATCAGTAGGATCAGGGAAACGTACGTGGTTTATTTTTCCGGAAAGAAACACCGAATTCCTAAGCATTTAATTAGATTTTGACTACCTTACAGATTTGGGAAGGGGGAGCTCAGTGGACACAGCGACACCTCCCACGCGGTTAGGCGGATCAAGCAGCGACCAGCCACGCTAGAGGCCAGCCTGTCTGGTGAAGTACGAAGCTCCCCAGCCGGCTTCGGCGGATCCCTGGAAAAGCCCAAGGGGGGAGGGAACCACCGCGGTGGTGTCTGTCAGTCCGTCCGTCCCCGTTCCCCCCACCTTCTTTGGGCCCGCCTCCTCCAGCCTGCGCTGAACGAGCCCTGCCCCACGGACAGGAAAGAGCGCCACCGGCCCACGCTGGACGAGGCGGGAAGGCAGCGCCACAGACGCCCCCTCCCCTGGAAGACAAAGGCCCGGTGAGGCGACGGGCGAGGCACGGGTCGAGGAGGGGGAGAAGGGGAGAGGGAGCAGCACCGGCCGCCCGCTTGGGGCCTGCGATAGGCAAGGAGAGGCAGGGAACCGCCGCCAAGCCCGCCACCCCCGCCTTACCCAGCTCGCCATGGAGCAGAGGCCCAGGACGCCGCCCATGGTCGCGGCGGGCTCCGACCCCTCAAAGATGGACGCGCGACGGCAGCGGCCGCCCGACCCACCGAGATGTTTACCGCTCCCAACAGCGCTTCCGCCTGCGCTGACGCAGCGCCGACCGTCACCTCCGGGGGAGGAAGGGAGGCGGTGATGGGGGGCGGGGCCTCACCGCCGGAGCGCCCCCCGCAGGCGGGCGCAGGCTCCTCGGCGGGGTCGCCCTGCCGCGGCCGCGCTCCTAGGGCTCCGGTCACCGCCGGTCACCGGTCACCGGTCACCGGGATGAGGTGGTTGTCCCCCTCCCGTGCTTTCCACGAGTACCGAAAGCCGGCGCTTCCCGGCACCTCCTGTAACCGGCTGATGGTCTGGAGATGGGGGTGGGCTGTGGACTCGCCTACCTGGGCGGTGCTAATGGGCATTATGGACTGCGTCCCATATAAAACCATGCGGGACTGTCATGGTGGTGCTATATGGAAAGGTGAACACAGTCCAAAAACAAAAATAGTAAAAAATATTAAGGTATACCTCAAAAATCTTAAAAAAATAATCGGTATTCATGGAACAGAAAATGTACACTTTATATAATTATGTATTTTATATGTTTATATTATAGACATACCAAGGATACTGTCTCTGCTGAAAACAAAAACCATTTCATATGTCAAATGTGTTTTAAAACCCAAAAAGCAAGCACCTGAGAAAGATAAATAATTGAGGTTTTAAATAAAATACTTAGAAGTGTGAGGCAGAATATTTCATGTGAAGTTTTATAGTACCATTTTACAAATTAAGAAACATCTTTGACTCACAAGTTTGTCTCCTTGCTAACATATGCAGTGATTTCAGTACTACATACTGAGCTGCTGCTCAGATTGGACTTGCCTATGAATATAGATAAACCTCTCGTTTATAATTGAATTTAAGGGCAATCCTGTTTCCAAAATCAAACATGAAAAGAAAAAGCTAAGAAGGAACTCTTGCAGGCTGAAGGTTTAAGGCTTAGACTGTTCTCCAGTGATAAGAAAGGGAATGGGAGTAATTAACAAGAGAGCAATAGTTATTAGCTTGAAAGGTAAGTGCACAGAATTAGTGGGCACTGAATGCTGAACTAAAATAAAAAGGCAGTGTGCCTGTCCTTACCAAAACATTAAGAAAGCTTTGGAAAGTCCCTATAAAAACATTGCTGAAATGGAAGTCCTTGAGCATGGGAGATGGGATCGACTGTTGCTTAGGATGCACCTGCTTCTTGGATAAATAGCCTACTCACCAGTGGCCCTGGCTATTATTGATAAGTACCTCTTTGTCCTGCACTGAGTCAGCAGTTGACGTGCAGACTAGCTATGATTGGAGCATGAGGCCTGAGCCTAAGCTTGAGCCATCTTTCCTCACAAGACTCACTATAGGGCAATGGGACCTTCCCCCCTGTCAGGCAGGGTAAGAGAGGTGGATTTGCATCTGTAGCAAGGAGTAAAGAAAGGGAGAGGAAGGTGGCAGGCGCTACTCTGTCCTGCGGTGCAAGGCTGGGTTTGGCAGTGAGCAAGAATTTAAACCTTCTCTATGTCTCCTCAGAATCATAGAATCATAGCATAGTTAGGGTTGGAAAGGACCTTGAGGTCATCTATTTCCAGCCCCCCTGCCATGAACAGGGACACCTCCCACTAAACCAAGGACAATGGGACTAACTAAAGAAGGACAATGGGAGGGCAGGGGTGGGTGAAAATGTTGGAGTCTCTTTAGTTAGACCAGTAGATCCACAATAGTAGTTCTTAATGATCACTTTTGTTTGTGCACTAAGTTAAGCTAATAATGGGTGTTGTGTTCATCTTCTACATAGCACCACCTGATAGCCAGAAGGTCCTGGAAGCTCAGTGTCAGCTCACAGCTAATACCGTGACTTGCTATATGTGATGAATTCATAGTCTCTTGAAACAGGAGTCTGTTGCCTCTCCTTTTGAAGGCCTTTGTCTTTTCTAAATACAGATTTTCATTAGTTACTGATCTGCTCTGCTTCTGTATTCCCCCAACCTTCAGTGTGCTCATTTTCCTTACAAAAGCTTATGATAGCCAAGGCAGACTATTTCTGTCCAGACCAACCTGATCTCTTTTCTTTCCAAATATCGAATCACATCACTGTTCTCTGATACTTCTTTATTTCTGCTGTCTTATTTGGAGCATTCACTGTGGAAAGATACTGAATCATTACATGCACTTCACTGAACCGAATCCTCCTCCCTATCACACATCTTTCCTAAGAAATTGTAAGAGAGAAAAGATCTGCTACAGGAATTTTGTTTCTGGAATTCTGTTTCACTTTCAACTCACATAGCTTGCCTGACAGTTTTAAATCATATTGTGAAATCTCAGTTTTGTAGAAGCTGGCAGTTTCTCAATATTGTGCTGTGAGAATTTGGAGGTCTGTTTTGGCTGTTCTTACACTGCTATGGAAATGCTTAGAACTTTGCTTACCTTAAGCCATGATGGCATACTTTGTTGTGCACCAGAGTTTCTTTTAGCTAGATGCTGTCAGTCTACTTGCCACTAGAAAAGCCTCTTGCAGCATTGCTAGGTTTGGAAGCTTTATTTTCACTGTGGTACTTCAGTTTTATTCAGTTTGAAGGCAAGGGGAGGAATCCTTCGTAGCCAGATATGTGTCTTGGATGGGTTCCCCAGTGTTATCTGCTGCTTCTCTGTAAGCCTCTTGAGTTTGTATGGATATGAGAACCAGAGCTGTCCATTTTTGGAGTAGCATTCTGAATTTTCATTTTTAGAAAATAACAGGACTCAAATAGCTCAAGTGACTCCCCCCCCCCCCCCCCCTTGTTTATGTTAGGGAGCTTTTTCCTAAAAACTGCCTTTCTATCAAATGCTTATTGGAAAATGGGGATTTTTCCAGACTGGAGACCACTGTCAGTTCCATGGTCTGCACAAGCAACTTCCATCAGCTCCTTCAGCAAACACTGGATCTGCAAAGCACAGAGATACATCATGGGGGATCCCAAACACAGCTATAATCAGTAAAACCTCCAGCAAAAAAAGCCCTAGTGACTATTTTGTCTCCTTAAGTTGTTTCCCCGAACCACTGAGAGGAAGGGGAAGCTAGGCAGAATACAATACACCAAACAGGCTTATGCTTTAGGCGAGGCTTTTCTAAATCCATACTTTTCTGTTAGTGATTCAGCACTCTGGTAAACCACATGAGAGAGAGAATCCTAAAGATTGCTGTGGACATGAGGTGGACAAGTTGCCTGCCTGCCTGCCTCATGCTGAAGGAGCCTGCCCTTTGTGCTGTGAATTCCTGTCCTCAGTAACTGAGTTACCATTCATTGCATTTGCTGTTTGAAGGAACAAATAAGTAAGAGGCTGGGAACACAATATAAATACTACACTGCCTGGAACACACAGAATAAACTCTTCAGCTTGCAGGAGATGCCAGGTCTTTGTACAATGACCACGTAACATGTGCACCATAAGCCCGTCAGTTCTTCATATAGTCAGGCAGTGCCTATGTGCGTGTTAGGAGCATGCACTGCGTAAGAAGAAGTTAAAACATTTTGGGAAAAATGTTAAACCTGACGTGTTTTCTGTCCATCTCCTGTTGTTCAGACACCATGAGCATGCTTCTCTGGGACCTAGGGCACTGGTTCATGAAGCACTCAGCGCTACGGTATAGCAGCATCAGACCTTTCACCATAGATAGACTACAAATCTCAGAAAAATACAAAAGCATCTCCAGGCCTTCCCAGACAGGACTTTCCAAGCACACAAACACAAAAGAGAGCCTGTGTATGGGAATAAAAGGTCGAATAAAAGGTGGCTGTAATGGGGCCTCTCTCATCTTTGTGCTATAATGCCAAAATCATGCCAAGCATTAGCATGAAATTTGAAAGAAACAAAAGGTTCAGCCTTCAAAGCTGAAGGAGAAAAGCAAAGAAGGCTTTTGTTTTGTGTATAGGGATGTGGAGCTGTACCTGAAAATCATCTCCCCCAGAGGGCAGTGCAACATAAAGAATGGGAATATCTCGCTGGTGGTGTTTGAATGGAAATTGGCAACTTGAAGATGTATTTTTATCTCAACAATGTTAACAGAAATATAGTCTACAGAGATATATTTTCTGGAATAATTCTGTGTACACAGTATGACTCTATATTTCACTTACTTTAAGCCATATGTAAGTGAAATCTACAAAAATCCCCTTGTTTCCCCCTTGATCCTCTAAATGAAAAGTAATATTGAAATAATGTCTGTGATAAAAGATTATGATACCCATGGTTATATCTCTATTGTGAGAGAAAAGTGGAGCACAAAAGCATAAAATTCTTGTTTCTGATGGACTATGCCAAGACTCGTAATAGAGATATCTGAAATTAAATGGAATTCAGAAGCCATTTTTTTCAAGGACTGACCTAGATGTAAATCTAATACCAAGTCAAATAAATAGATAGGACTATAGAATAAATGTTTATCTTTATCTTAGTCTTACAGGGTGGCTTTTTCTGTTCCAACAATACCATTAATGCAGATCAAAATCAAGTGATGGAGTGGATTTAAATGGTAAAGCATTATTATGTATGTTTATAAAATTATATTGTGTTATCTCAAAAAATTACATTGCTGAGTAGAAACTGGTTAACAACATACATTTTTCTTTTTTGTAAATGTATATGGATTTAATATTTTATCTTTTTTTTAGAAAAGCGTGAATAATCTGGAACTGTTTTCTACAGCTACTGTCACGAGGCAAAGAACAAAATTAGTCATCAGATTGTACATATTGCTGTCGCTCCATTCATGACATCAGAAGATTAGATAGAGATTGTTATTAATGTTCCTATTAAGCCCCATCACAGACATTGCAAGTGAGAGAGAAAAGCTAATTTCTACTTCTGTTACTGTTATTGTTTGCTTGGAAAGATGCTTATCAAGTGTAAATTAACAAGACAGTTCCATATCACTACATAATGCTCTATGTTCTTAACAGGAAAAGACACAAATACTTGTAATAAAATCAATTCCCTTCAATTTGTGTAGCAGAGTATGGTTCAGTGTTTCTAAATAATTGTCACTTTGGAGACTGCTGCTAGCATTATAGCAGTGTGAGTTGAAACACAATACTGCCGTTAAAACACAATACTGACAGCTTTCTATTTCCATCTTATCAAGAGGTCCATCCATGAGAAGCTTTGTGTTTATATTATTTATCCTGGGAATAATTCTAAAGAAACTTGTGTAATCCACCAATGAATTATTCTACACATACACACCCCAGTTCCCACCCCCCCTTAATTTTCATCAGACAGTGAGATTTAGGTTAGGTATAAGGAAGAAATTCTTTACTGTGAGGGTGATGTGGCCCTGGCACAGATTGTCCAGAGAAACTGTGGCTGCCCCATCCCTGGGTATTCTTCAAGGCCAGGCTGGATGGCAATTCGAACAACCTGGTCTAAGGTGTCCCTGCCCATGGCAGGGGGCTTAGAACTAAATGATCTTTAAGGTCTTTTCTAACCCAATCCTGTGATTCTATGACCTTAGAAGACCATCTGTGCTCTTCAGAATCATTGTCTCGTGTATTGGAGGCCTCATCCAGGTGTCTGAAAGGACCTGAGGACACAGCTGGCACTGCTCTAGGCAGCCTCAAGTCTCAGGCCTCAGTGAGCAGAGACCTGGTGGCACTGGGTTTGCTGAAGGCAGCTTTCAGCACAGGTCCTGAGAGAGGCTTGTGCTCAGGGTTCCCTGCGTACACACTGTCGGTCTCTGACTGCCACCCTGTCCCCCTGCCCATGAAAAGACACTGATCAACAGCCTTACACAAAGAGAGAGAAAATGCTGTGAGTTCTGCCCCTGCACATCTTTCATGCGTGTTCCGTGTTAAATGATAACCTGTCTCTCCCCACTAGATTATTTTGGTTTTTGGAGATAGGCCTGGTTTCCTTGGCTTTTACTCTGAGCACATAAAGAAAAACTAGTTCAGAAAGGAAAGCCATGCTATCACCATCTCATTATATATGTATAAGTTAACCTCATAGATACAGACACACAGAGTATTTGTTCTTTCTCATTTTTCATGTTGATCTGTGTATATAGATATATATGTATGTGTGATTATGTATCTGCATGCTGCACACCGATGTACATATATGTGTAGGCAAACACATATACATGGGTGCATGTATGAATTATTGTTACTTGAAATGGACTGCCATGGATCTTTATGCTGTACCAGCACTTCCAATGAATTTGTTGGCACTTCACTCTTAATTTCAACATTGTAGATAACAGCCATTTGGGTTTTACTTATTTCTTTTTATTAATAATTGCTAATTTGGAGCCAAATCCTTTCCTGAATTTTTGTAAATGACTCTTAACTTCTGTGAAGTCTACCTCTGGGCCCAAACATTAAGTAGCACAGCATCACCTTTCTCCACTGAATTTGTTGGAGGTATACATGCCCCAACATTAACTAAAAAGACACAATTTTTATATGTATGGAGTAGGCAGCACATATAATTATATGAACTGTAACATTTTTGCTAATTGCGCCTCTTTTGACAAATACATATACCTACTGTCTAATCTAAAAAATAGACTGAGAAATGTAGATATTTTTACCTGAGGATTAATAGGCAAATTTTAAATGAGACACTTTATTTCTAAATGGCCTCCGAGTTTTGTACTTCATAGTTATGGTGTTGATTAGAAGAAGATAGTGGTCTAGGCAGTATCTCCTCAATCTCTTCTGGACAGCACCATCTGGAGCTATTTGATTGTTGGAATAAAGTTTTTTTAATAACCATTAAAATACATACATGCAGGCAAAAAGCAAAACATACAGAAAGCTGATATATTTTGAGAATTTATTTTTTCTTTTTTGTATCTGTAGGGTTGTTATTTGTCTGTATTTTTAATGACCTTTCCTTCCTTTTCAAAGGCAAAGAGAACATATTTCCCTCAATTACGAGTTTTGGTTAAACATAAAGTTGGCCAGTCAGGAGTGGAGATACAGGGGTTCTAATCTTCTTAAAATATAATCATGAAGAGGTAAGGCTGTAGGATTTTAGTATTTGCACTATTAAAACATCTTTTGAAGCAACAAGAAAGCAACAGCTAGGGGCCATTTTGCTGCTAGGACTGGTATTTTGAGCATTGTGGCTAATTTCAAAGAAATTAATAACATTGGTGGAATCAGATGCTGTTCACTGGCTATTTTAACCAAATTAAAATATGAAATTGCTGAACCACTAGCTGTTATTTAACTGATTCTGGCAGTTGTCCCAGAAGACAGGGGGCAACAGATGCGATTCCATTCTTCCCAATAGCTCCAGGGGCACCTGCACAGCTTAGCTTCCAGGGAACACATGCTTCACAAACCTAATACCTTTCTTTCAAAAAGTGAGCATTTGAATAAGGGTGATTTAACTTCTGCAGTGTACCTGGATTTCTAAGAGCCCTTACACGAGGCCCTCAGTAAGAGCTTTCAAAGCAGCTAATCAGTCATGAAATGAAAAAAGGGCTTCCTTTCCGATTAATAGCTATTAGGAAGATCCATCAAGGGCTATTAAACATAATTGTCCAGTTGAGACCTCTATTCAGGAAATCCTTAAAATGGTAATTGCTGGAACAAGGATGGCAAAGCTACCACCACCTGCTTGTCCTTGACTTACACCCTTTCCTGAAGCATTTGCTGTTGGCCTCTGCCAGGGAAGTAATGCTGGGCAAGAAGGCTTTTACCCTGACCTGGCTTTTACCCTGACCTAGATTTTACCTAACCCTTTCTAATATTCTTGGCTAAGTGTCATATTATGCACTGAATACTAACAGCTATCTATGTTTTCCTCTTTTCAATGCTCAAAGGACTCTTTCTTACATGACTTATTATTTTTTTAAAAAAATAGAGCAATAATTTCCACATAAATAGCTTATTCTATGGAGGATAGCAAACTTTCAAAATTTGAGCCATTGTCCATTTTTTTAATTGCTGCATTACAGTGTAGCTGGCAATGCAGAAATCTGACATTCCTCTTGTTTTTAGAAGACTTTGGAGAACAGAATGAGGTTCCTGCAGTTTGATTAGTCTTAATGAGGGGTAGCCTCTGCAAAGCCCTTGGAGATGAGCAGGGACATGAGCTAGAAACAAGTTGGCCATAACCCTTCAACCTGAGAGCTGCGCTTGTGCTGGGAAATCAAAGATGGAATTTGTATGTGTGTGCTTTAGTAACTCTTACAGCCACAAGCAGTGAAATGAACATGAGGGAAGTTTGGACTACAACATGAACTCTGCATCTGTATAAACTCATGTGAGACAGAGTAATGCTATTCAAGTCAACTTTTGTAAACGTAAGCATTCTCCCTCACTACAGCTTCTTTCCCATCATGAACATACGAATGTTAGTGGCAGTTTCAGGTGCAGAGGCAAGCAGTGCTGCCCTCAAACAAAGCTGTTGGGAGAAAAGATTTATGTCTGTGTACTAAATGGGCAAATTGCTCTCTCAGTCTGTTAAGCTGTTGATACGATCTCTTGGCAAGCTAGAATGGCTCATTGCTATTTTCTGGAGTGGAACAAATTGCCTGTTTGCAAGTATAACCCAATAGTAAAAGACATCACAGATATACTGATCAGTGCACTCAAAGAAATAAATCATTGTTTATTTCCAGAATCCATTGACTTCATACGGAATGAGTTTTTAAATAGAGAGAAAAAGAATCAAGGTTTTCAGAGATTAATGCCTAAATTAATATGTAAATAATCCCTCTGCAGTCCCACTAGCTTTAGCTGAATTTGCCAATTTGCTGGACCTCCAGCTAGCAGAACATTCAGGCCACCCAGAAACCATGCTTAATTTTGGGCCCTTGTTTACAGAAAAAAGAACCCAAAAAAACCCCCAATCTTAAGAGAATGCTTAGAGCCAGAATTAATTTTTAGCAATTGTTTATTTGCGATGATGGCAAATTTATTTTGTGGAAACCAAAGTTAAACCAATTTAACACCATGAAAGAAAAAAGTGCTGAACAACAAAAACATACTTCTGCTGGTTTTCTTTTCTGGCTTGATATATTGGTTTGAAGAACAGTGTTTTTTCACTGCTAAATTTGAGCTTCATCTTTCAGGGTATTCTGCACTGGAGTAATGGTATCAGAGCAGCTGCTTTTCAATAGTGATGGAAGAGCCATGGACTAGAGGAAGCATTCAAGAGTACCGGTATTTCTGTGGCTGCTTTGGAATACGTTCACCACTGCTTTCCTCTTTATGCGCGTGAAATTACCCAAGTACAGCAAGTCTTCATTGCACACATCTGGTTCAGTATGCTGCATGTGGAAGTTTGTTATCATGAAAAACACAGGAAGCTCCATAATTTTATTTATTTGTTTAGCAGAGACTTTCTAACAAGAGTTATAACTTATTTCAAAGTTTTTAAGTGCTGCTGAGGGACCAAAATAAAACCCTTTTTGGTTTGCAGACAGCGAATGCCCAGTTGATAGTGGGTGGGACTGACAGATAACCTGACTGCTCTGTGGGGCCTGGATCTTGAGAGTATGCCCCACTGCTACACATCCAACCAGCAAGCTCACAAGGATTATGGCATCTCAGGTACTAAATCATGACCTATAACCACCTTTGATGGTCAAGCATTGACCCACATGACATTATCAAGAAAGAAGAAGTGCTAGCAGGTATTAGAAGTAGAGGTATTTGAGGTATTTACTGCTATACAAATGAACTGTATTTCTTGACTGAGGTCAACTGGACAGTATTCTTGCCAGTCTATAGTGTTTCACAGATACAGCTTAGCAACAAGGAGGCTTTTGTTTGAGGGCATTAACACTTCCCTTCCCCATTTTTTATCTTTAGGCTTGCAGTTTAGCTGTATTTGTTTCTCTTAACTACGACCAAAGTATTCTTTTTCTTCCTGAAGGGCTTTATGATGAAGAAGAACACTGGTCAAATATTATGCAATTATAATAGTGTTAGGAAATTTTTATGTAGAAATGTCAGGGAATGTTTATGTGGCCTGTTGTGAAATCAGTGTGTCCCCTATAAGATCCATTTCCTGTATATAAAAATTCTGATGTCTGAAAACAAGAGATTTCTTTATTTAACTATGCAAGAGTTTAGAATGTGTCTATCTAGTGTCCTACCACGAATGCAGCAACGCATCTTCTTCATTACTAGGAGCTTCTTGTTTCTTCCTGATCCCATTTGCAGACTGGTTTATTGTAATCTAAGGTAGAAAAAGCAATGACTATAATTTTTGCTTCGCTACCAACGCAAGATTTTGTTCTTTTTTTCTCATACTAGTGCAGCTGGATTTTTGCTGTTCCATCTGTCTCATGTAAGTGAATTACAAACATTGATTTTGTAAGTCATCAATGATCTGTTGTAGAAATACCTGGTCCAGATCTGCTTTCTTAGGTTTTCCAGACTTTCACCGCGTATTATTATGGCAAATTTGCTTGATATGTTCTCTATATTTTATAGAAATAAATTATTTTATATGGATATTCTTTCAGATCCAGAACGAAAAGGATTTTTCTTATCTTGTCTTTTGACTTTCATGGCAGCTTAACTTTTATGCTAGAAAGCATCTCTCTTCTATGACAACATGTGCCAGTGGCAATGTGTGGAACTGTAGAGAAAAATTGCTTATCAAAAGGAAATACTACCTGACCTATCTCCTGTGGGCTGTCAGGGTGACTCCCGGCATGCAGAGATTCCCACCTCTTTTGGCTCTCTGGAGCCTGCAGCAGTCAGCAGCATGATCAGGGCAGCTTCTGCCAGATCTATGTTGCGCTCTCTTATGTCTTACCCCAGCTTGTCCCCAGCAGCCCTACTGTTTCACACCTACCCTGACATGAACCTTTCCACACTATACTAGATTAACTCCTATTCTGACTGTAGGGCTAAAGTTAAGACAGTCATGCCTGGATTTGCTGCCTCCTGGTGAGGATTTGGACTACCATTTTCAGCAGCTTCCCATCATTTCTGTAATTTTCAGATCAGCTTTTTTTCTGGGCAAAGTAATTTGGCAAAAGCTGACATAAGTTTAGCAAAATACCATTTGCCTGTAGAAAACCTATTTCATGTGGACATGCAAGGTCTCATAAAAAAGGGCAATGAGATTTTCTGACAGCTCTCAGCACTGAATCATGGCTTGGAGACAAAAATGTTCTTGTCTACCCACCTGATATCTAGGTCAGGAGAGCCATCTCCAGGCTACTCAACAACAGGCACAGATTTAAATGGTAATGCTCCAAGAAAATTAATAAAATGAAATTTGTCTTCTTTCTAGGGTGTTAAAATCTGTGACAGCAGTGTGACAACTGGGGCAGATGATACAACAGGTCTGAAGGAGGTCAGTGGCTGTTTCGGGGCGATATGGATGGTGAAAGAAAAAGGTCCAAGCGGTGCTGGTCCAGGCGGTGCTGCGGGTGGATTAAAGGTCACTATCCAGTGTCTGTCATCCAGAATAAATTAGAGGCCCAGAAATGCCCTCATGCATTGAGGCCATCATGCAAATGACTCTTGCAACACATCAAATTGAAGGCCACTCTAAAACTTTCTTCATGCTTTCTTAAATGATGTGCCTTAGATAAGCATCTGGTTCCCTGAGCTCCCCTATAAAATCGGTGAGTGGATTATAGCTAACTTGATGCTATTTTTTTCATTGATTTAAGCATGGAGTCTGTGGGGAGAGGACTTTGGACTCTGGCATCTTGGTGACAGGACTCCAAGCCTCAGGACTGGAGACATGTTTCAGGAAGCAAATTATCTTCTTCCCGTGTGTATATCCTAACCCAGACAATGGAAAATGAAAGTGGAGAGCAGCCTGCAAGAGTGCACTCAGTTAGGGTGAACCCAGACTGGCACAACCAAGCAGGTACATTCTGGTGTCCCAGCATGTGCATGTGGTTTGGGCCTATAAAAATGCAGGATATCTTTGTATATTATACATAGGCATTAGTGCAAAAGAAATACATTAAGCCCATGAAGAGTACTTTTCTACAATGCTTATAAATTGAATTTACAGTGTTAAGTTTTTATCTTTATCTGCTTAGCTAGTAACAGACGCCATTCTGTACCCCAGGTAACATCCCTAGCATTCCATTGAGTAGCAGGTGTTTTCATATCCAGAGTACAAATGTGATTCTTGCTGAAACTTATATTTATGCAAGTGTTTATGCAGTGTTTCTAAAGAAAGAGACACAGATAGTCAAACTTAGGAGACCCTAGAAACCATTTTATAGATTATTCTGTCGTTCTTATATCAAGGCTTGATAAGCCATTAGCAGAAAAAATGTTTTTAAAGATGACTGCAGGAAAGCAAAACGGTCAGTCCCAGAAACTTTCATGCCCTGGTGAATGAAAAAAGGAAGCAAACTATAGAACCTTTGTATGCCCACAGTGGCACATCAGTGACCATCCCAGTGAGACTTTGTGGAAGGGAGTCTAAGGGCAGCAATTCCTCCTTAGTTTGCACCGTGCGGTCTAGGAAGACAAGAAAACCCAGCTGAAATAACAGTATCATGGATATGGAGGGGACCCACTTACAACAAAAATATGTATTGGAACAACCAAGCCTAAGCTAGTTTCACGTAGTTTTTACTGTTTATGTTTGGTAGCACGTCTTTTACTTTCAGCTCCTGACATTTGTAGCATTACCTGGTTAATCAGTTAATGTCTGAAAGCGAAATAATTAAAAGGTTCATACACATTTAAACCTCTGTAGAGGTTCTTTAAATGGAGGAGAATGGAGGAAAACCCTGTAGAAGTTACATCTTGCCGTCAGCAAGATACTCTCATATTTTTGCTTTGGATGTGGGTCTGTACCCTAATAGGTGCTAATTAAAACTAAAAAGTTTGGAAAATGCTTTTTCCCTATGTTTCAGTGTTTCAATGAAGAGTATTATTTTCTTTCTAAAAGATGTTCTTTGCTAAGCTTCTATTAAATAAAAACGGACAACAACCAACCACACACCCCCAAATATCCTCAGACTTATTTTTTGCATAATTTACTTTTTTTCTACAAAATTAGAAAATTTTCAGTGAAAGTAAAAGTGTAGCCTAAGGATGTCATATCATTTATTTTAGGCAAGCTGAAAAGATAACAGCATAATGGGATGATTGAAATCTCTGGTTTTATGCACTTTGCTTATGTATTTAATATTGCCAGCATTAACATTTTTACTCCATTGGACTCACTAAACTGGAAAATTTTAAAAGGAGTCATCACATAACTGGTTATAATTGATGAATTGCCTTTCCAGTGAGAGTTTGGACCAGATGGTCTTTTGAGGTACCTTCCAAGCTGGGATGTTCTGTGATTCAGTGAATGATGTTCTAGCATTAATTTACAACCAAAACCATATTTCAACATGACATTAACAGTCTCTTACAGTATTTGTGGGTTCTGTTCTTTTCACTTTTTGGTTCCAAATATTATTCTCTCATGATCAAGCTGAATTGACCTAAACTAATTAAACTGAAAATAAAATAAAAACTAAAGAAAATTTTTGATTAAACATCTTTTTGCTGTTTATTTATGTATTTCAAATCTGTGGTGTAGTAGAGGATATATACTTTCTGTTGTGTTGCATGAAACCAAACCAGAAAGAAAGGTTTGTTGATATTTAACACTTCCCATACAGCAAGGACCCCTTTTGTCTATCTTCTAGGTGAAAACTTACTGATAGGAGCAGCTGTATTAAATTTAGAAGCACATTTCAGTGAATAAACATTGCATAAACTCTAAACAACATAGCAAATGAACTTTCCAGTGGCCACCTCCCCAAATGGTCTAGTTTATTAATTTAGAAGACCAGCCATCTCTGCATATTGTGAACTGTCCCATGGTATATCTAGAACTCTGAAGAGGAAATAATGTTTCCCTGTTCACAATTGGAGGAAACATATTTTTTCAGGGATTATGACAGCTGAAAAGAAAAATCAGCTGTGTGTCTTCTACATGGTGATGATTTAAAAGTTTTGCACAGCCAAGCTCTTCGCCATTGCTAAATTATTGCGGCAGGAACCTCATACCGAGTTAGAATTATGGAAAGACCACACGCACCATTTCTGTAGTCACTGGAATTTTGTGTGATGAGCTCTTTTCACAGTCATGGGAAGTGCCAACAGAGGCACTGATCTGGCATCTTAATAACATGAATAAACTTGAGATACAACCATTCCTTGGTCTAGATGAAGATGCAATTTCTAATTAGCACCATCTGACTACATCCAGCCTTTATTTGAATATGATTTTTTGTTGCAACTGTTTTGGTCGTTTTGGTAGGATATTCCACATTTTAATTACCATTGGGGAAGAAATGTGTCAGTTCTGCTTCCTAAAATCTCATCTCTCTTCGCAACCTTTCAGTGGCAGCTAGATTCTTGCTCAAACTGCCTGCCTCAGAATTGATTAAATCTCAGATATACCCATTCTTAATTTCTTTCCCTATGTTCTCATTCCTGTATAATGTTTTGGACTTCCAAATCCATGGTGATTATTCTCTTAATGCTTTTCTGATTTATTAATATACCCATTTTACAGAAGCCTGAAGAGTCTTGTACAAGGTTAAGAGGGTCAGCCTGTATCTTCAGATCCATTGTCTATGCCCTAGTTATGTTCTCCCCGGGGCTTTCTAAGGAACAAAACTTCTGCTTTTCTAGTATTTTCAGATAATTATAATTCTGTCTGAGACTAATAAACACAAAGTTAAGGACGTTGATCTTCAAGGCTGCTGACATTTGAGATTAATTTTGTGACTAGGTGAAGGTTTTAATTTTTTTTAGGGGAAAAAGTCTTTTTAAAGCAGAGACCATTTAATGAGGGAGCAAGAATAAGACCGAGTATGTGTGATCAGTCACACTGTTTGACAGCTGAATTATAAAGATTAATTCCCCAGTAATGTTGGTGAGGTACTTCTGAGAAACTTCCTGAAAGAAATTAATTCACTGATTCACTGAAGGTTTTCTGAATGGTGAATACACAGAAACAGTCTGTTTTGTAATGCTTACTTGACGCACTCCAAGAGCTGATTCATTCTGAGAGGTTCTTTCACGAAACATCTTCTCTCCGCCTTCTTTTTTTTTTTAAGACAAAATGTCCTTTCACCTCTCTTCAGAATGGTTTTCAATATCCATGTGCTCCCTCCCTGGAGACTGCTCTGAGCCAGCTATGAAATGAGTAAGACACAGTGCAAGCTCAAGTTTATTGCTGCCTACATCACCCCTGACAATGATCTCTAAGTCTGAAGTGAGAACTCAGATTCAAGTCCATTCTATTCTCTGGTCTTTTTTTTGTTCCAAATCACATGTACTGTGGCTTATTTATTTGGAACTTTTTTAGTCCAGATTACTCAGAAACCTATTCAAATGACAACTAATGCCAAATAATAGTCGGTGCTTGGATGTTTGTAATAATTGTCACTTTCTGATCACTTTGTGATGACAGATTATTCTCCACAACGCTGTTTTTCTTTTGTCTCCCTACTGATATGTGCTTATTCCTCATTATATGTGCCTCAGGGCTTGTTTGCTCTTCTTTTGCATGACAAGCAGGACCTGAGAGAGATGTGGTTGAAGCCTGCATACACATAATATAAATGAATGACAACTGAGGCAAGGAAGTACAAAAGCACAAAATGTAATCAGTTCTAAGTTTGGTGGCTTTGTAATGGAAAATAACTGAGATGCTTGAAGGTAGTTGACATAGTTTTAGGTTCTTAGAACCTTGTATAAAAAGTGTAAGAAAAACAGAATAGAAAAACAGGACCTGGAGATGGAGAATATCTGGGACTAGCAGATGACCAGGATGGGCACAGTTAAACTAACTGATAAGTAGGACAGGATGATTGCTATGTTTGTGGTGTTAATGAGCCCATTAAGCTGGTGTAAACATCTACTGGGGAGTATCCAGGACTAGCAGATGTCCAGGATGAGAGCAGTTAAACTAACTGATGTCTGTAATGTTAATTAAGCTGGTGCTCCAAAGACTGCCAGCAGTTATGAAGATTGTTGGAAGAAGTAAACTCTCAAAGACCACCATCACATTTTTGTATGTATGAGGGAAACTTCGTGGAAAATGATGTTAACCTCATGAATATGTATGAATGCCCAGTGACTATATAAGGATGGTCTGTGTGGCAGTACAGGCAGACACACGTTAGGAGGACCTATCCCCCACGTTTCCTCATGCCGCAATAAAGAATACCTGCATGTCAACTTGAAAACTTTGTTTGTTCCTGGAGTTTTCTCCGAATCACAACACACTGTGTACAGTGATTTGATGGGTAAATAAACAAATGTATTATTACAGGATTATGGGAGAAACATGGGCACTGTAACTCTTTTAGACTTATTTCTTGATACTAACTTGCCATATGATGCTGTACAAGTGCTCTGTACTGCTGGTGGAGTTAATATGCCAGGAGCTCTGTCTGACTGTGGCTGCTGTTAGACTGCATGTGCTTTATCTTGTGCTGTATCACAAGTGCTTCTTGTGCAAGCAGAAGGGATGTCCTGCTGCTACTTGTTTTTCTGTGGTTTGAGCAACATGTGCTTGTAATAGACATGTGCTTCATGTGGCCAGGTTCGAGGGACAGGTCAGGCACCCTTGGAAAGGAAATGTAGAAGGGAGCAAGAGAGATGCTGTGAACCTTCCCCTTTTGGAGAGAGAAAAATGGAAATAATTCTTTGTATTCAAACTTTTTTTTTTTTTTTTTTTTTTAATCTCAATCCTCACCTTTTTAGCACTTTTCCTCAGCAATTACAGCTTATTCTGGACATCATAAGATTGCTTCTGGTAGGACAATTTCCTAACATTTCCAGCTGGGACTAGGGGGTATCCTCATCTCATATGATCCTTTTGCCCACTGGCGACAGTGTGGAGAGGATAGATAGTCCAGAAAAAGTGAAAATGTTCAGCCCAGGAATTCAATACAGTATGTGACATTACTGCAGCAGCCAGCGTTAGCAGCTCTGGAAAGCTGAACCGACTTCAGTCATGAAGAAACGCATTGCAGACAGCCATACAAGTAAATTTCTCCCAACTTCCTTGTACCTTTCCAATAGAATGAAGAAAAATTCCCACCCAGAAAAGCTCATGTAAATGGTTGCAGTATGGCAGAGCTTGAGTGGAGACCATGCTTCCATGATACCACTCTGGTACTGTTTGACAGTGCCTCTGGCCCACCCTTATGTCCTGTTTGCTGCTCCATTTTACAGCATGACCCCGCAGCCAGTTGTACAGCTGAGGAGATGATGCACCATTTCATGGAGCTAAAACTGGCCATCTGTGAAGTAGGTGTCAGGGGCGAACTGCTCCTGAACTCAGTGTTGTTGTCAGCCCTCTCATATAATGAAAATATAGTCTCAGCTGTCTGTATTTCAGTTGTAACATCACAGTAAAATGTGTTAAGCCTGGAAGATGCCCCAGAAAGCTCTGGAAAGGCTCATTAACACCACCCACCACATTGGGTCTTCTGAGCTTGTCTGCAATTCTGCTTCTCTCCAGCAACCCAGCAGGTCACATTTGAGACCTACCTTCCCTTTGCTGTCTTTTGAGTAATGTGCTTAGAACTCTGTTGCTGTGGTTTATTGCTTCTGAACAAAATTTCTCTTATTTATTGATCTGAAAAGGAGATGTTTTCTCCCCAGCTGGATGAAGCATGGAAACATAGCCTGGGGAATGCATGCAAACACATTGAAATTCTCTGTATTTTTTGGACATCATCTTTTTTCTCTTATTTCATATTTCAGGCCAGTTAGCTTAAGGTATGTGAGTTAGGCTGTTTATTTTCTTTACTTAGTGCGATGCTTTGTGAAATTGTCAGCTCAGCATTAATCACCATGTAGCCTGTCATTCTGGCTGTATCTGACATATTGAACCGTGCCTCAGGATATACACATCTGGCAATGACAGTCATTTGTTACTTGAATGTGACTTTTAATGAACTTTTCACACAGCAAGCTATTCCATGGATTTATGAACAACTGTGTTTGTTACAAGTGTTCTTGTAATTTCTGGTAGCAAGGATCAAACAACAATGTAGTGACCTTTTGGTAGCTGCTGCAGCACACAGGGTTGCATGTATTTTGCCTGCTAATCCCCTTCAGTACCAGATTCACCAAAGGTATGCCTGACTTGACAAATGCAAACTCCTACTGACAGGTGGTTTATACCCACTCTCAAATGTATCACCTGCATATGGCCATTCATCACAGCAGCCATCACAGCAAATGATGTGTCCTGTGGCAGTACCACTCCTCCTCAGTGACAGTTGGTGAGGTTTTGTGTGTGCCTGTGTTTTCATGGAGGTGATCCGGGAAGAGCTGGCTTTCCCAATAGAGAGCAGGAACAGGGTTTGAAGGGCAGCACATGCTTTTCATATAAAGGAAGTCAGGATGACCAAAATGGTAGGACGTAAGTCTGCTATGTGTATACCTGGGATACAAAGAAGCAGCTTTACAGTGGGAATGGACCCTTTCTGGATACTTTTGTTTCTCTTCCTAACAAGCATTTCTTTGTCACAATTAGCTTAAGAGATGTCTCTTTCTTTATGTCAATTTCCAATTGCCATTGTTTATATTCCTTTGGAAGAACTGCACATCAAACACAGAACAGGAGGAGGGAAGCTTTGGAAATCAGCTACATATACAGAGACTTGGCAAACCATTAATAGATGCAAAGGAAAATTGCAAGAAGAAAGAAAATAATCTAAATGAAGGCAATTCAAATATGAGTATCAAAAGAGAACTAGTTTGGAAATGGAAATACAGCACACACAGAATTAATGTAAACTCATTCTAGGCTGGGCATGATTCATACAGTGCCAACAGGCTGTACAATTTGCATCAGTATCTATGTCTCAATACAGTTTTGTAAGCAGGCTATTTAAATGCTTTAATCCCTTTATGAATGTGTGTGGGAGCCTGGAGATGAGGAAGGGTAGGAGGCAAGAGGCGGATATCTTCAGGGCGCATCTCACATGCAGCCTGACAGGACCAACTCTGGCTTGAAAAGGAAGCATCTTTGTTCAAATCCCGGCTTCATCATTCTGATACAAACACACATTTTAGTTGCAGATCCTCTGAGAAGATATATCTGAATCTAGGCAATGTAACCTCTTCCATTCTCCTTAGAGTGCTTTAATTCAAAGCACATATGTACCTGACAGTTCTGCTCTAGGTCACAGACAGATGTGAAGCCTCATACTCTATCACAGGTGACAGGAAGCTTGCATGTGGAAGTTTGCATGTATTTGGATGCATACATGTAATCGCATGAATCAGAAGATTGATTTTTCCTTCATACTTGCTTTCAACTTCTGTAGGGCTAACTCTTGCTTCATACTATTTGCAGGACAGTTGCTGGGGGCCAACGTGTTGGGGGCCCCCTCCTGGTTTTAATCAACAGAAGGATATGACAGTAAGAAGAAAAAGATGTTGCCACTTAGAGTAATTGTGCTATGCAAACTAGGAAGGGCTCCACACAATGTTCATGCTGTCAGTATGTTAATGAAAATGCTGGTAAATAAGTAAATGAAAAATCTAGTATTCCTACTGAAACACCTTTTCCAACCAACATTCGTTCCAAGATTTCTGAATGTCTCCAGGGTCCAAGCTTTCCCCAGGTAAGCACGAGGACTGCAACTGTTTAAGTTGCAGGGAGCTGAGACACAGATGATGAATTTGCTTTTCTGTCTCTGTAGACTATTGTAAAACTTGTTACTTTCAGCCATTTATTAGAGGCTCACAAAAATAAAGAACTGGAAATTTGAATTTGTGTGTTTAGTTGTACCTGATGGATATTTCTTGCATAATTTGCAGTATTTTACCATTTATGATTTTTGTTTCTACATGATTCTCTGATTATGTGGTCAAAGTGTCATTTAATAAGGAGCCATATGGAACACGTAGTTCCTTTTGTTTGTTTCAAACCCACGGTCTGAGGATTTCATTCACCACCCCTCTTCTTGTGTTCTGAGGCAGAAGATGCAACTGGACCATTTTCTTTAATATTCTGTGATGGGCCTTTGGATAGTTATTAATCCTTTTCATGTCAAGATAGTTGAGTTTCTTTATAACGGTCTTCACAAGTTTTTCTTAAAAGGCATTAACAGAAGCATTAATGGTATTTAAGAGTTTCATATAGAGTGGTTCATTTACATATGAAGGAGCTTGATGAAGCCTTCAGCAGATAGCAAGAATCATGGTTTCCTTCCACAAAAAGTAGGTTGATGCTTCCTGATTAGTTCAGAGTTGTTCATGTGTCGGCTGATAATATTCTTTAGGATATTTTTAAGTGGATTGCCTCAAATACAAACACCTTCTGGAGTCTTTTTCAAAATTTGGTACCTTCTATTTGACTGACTTCAAAAACTATTTGAATGGTAAATTTACACTTCAGTTGGTGGAACAGCTATTCACTATCTGACCTCTAGGAACTGCTGAGTGAATAGGACATAGGCCAGCTGATTTTATTCTCCATTTTACTTATCTAAGCTATTGGTTTTCTTCCAACCATTCAATGTGAGATCACTTCAGACCTGATTTTTGTAAAGAAAGAGTATGGATATGAATGTGTGCAACGCTTTTTGTAGTGAACACTGTAACAAAGGGTAGCAATTGCACTTCCTCTATGGCCTTTTTTGTGATCCTCTTACTCCTTGCTCATCCATCAGCTCTACAGAGTTTCTTAGTTCTTGTGGTCTAAGGTTTTATTACTAACTTTTATATTTGCCTGTAGCAAGTTGTGCTTTGAAATCTGTTTACCATTTTGAGCCTAATTTGTCTGGGTTCATGATCTGTGTTAAGATCCCTTGTTTGCACACAACTTCCGCTTTTTGAAAATGCCCATTACCATCAGATACAGCCTCTTCCTCTATTTAGCTCTGTCATCTTATTTATAGCCCTCTTTTTTTTTTTTCTTACAAGGAATATTAATTTATTCTGAATCTCTTAAGTCAACGCTTTTAAGGAGGGCAAAATTTCATCTTTCTAAAGTCAGCTTCTCTAGAAGAAAGTAGAGAGTTCAGAAGCCTTTACTGAGGCAAGGCTGCCTCCAGCTTAAAAGACAGCCTGAGCCTCTGATACATTGCTGTGTCCTGTGCTGTAGCTGCTCACATCCCGTGAAAGCCCAGCTCAGCATAGCTCTGTCCCCAGCTCCATGAAGGGCCATGGGCAGCAGGTTTGCTACATGGCAAATCCTGTGAGGTGGCCAACAGGGAAGGCTGGTAGTCCTGCTGCTTCCTGTCACTCGTCAGGTGTTGTCCCTTCCTCTCCTGGCTGGCATCACCAGTGCCTGCTGCAATAGGGGAGAGCAAAATAATCATCAGAGTCTGCATTTTGATTTTGTTTCATTTTGACTTTATTTATGTACTATTATTCTTAAAAACTTCAGATGCCACATGGAACATGGAACATGGACACAGGACTAGCAAGGATCTGGTCCACTGAATTAATTCCCTGCTTTCTAGGCACAAAGTAAACCAGACTCTTCTTCATAGATTTCTCAACTAATAAGAAAATGGTCCTCTGCAGTATTTTCTGCACTGGGCTGTTTCCTATAAAGGCAATTGATTTCATTAGAGGCTTCTCTGGGTTTTAATCTTTTAGCATTTTCTCTCTGAAACACTCAACAGTATGTACAATATAATATAAAGAAAGAAAGACTTGGCATGAATATTTTCGAAGTACACTAGGATTTTTTCCTAATCCTATAGATGTCTAAAAATACAGAAACTGCACAGAGATACAGCATGAAAAAATTCTCAGCAAGCCTTACAGATATAAAATCTGGTTTTCAAGTGACATTGATTTTGCTGTAAGGAGGGAAAAGTTAAAATAAAGCAGCAGCAGTTTATGATGAAGAAAGGGAAGAGGAACCCTATGGTGGCTCTAAGTGGGATGCTCCACATTTCTTTCAGGGCATACCCACAGCAGAAAATAAGTTCATCCCAGCTGCTTTGAAACAGTTTTCTGCTGCTGAACATCACTAAGGTAACTGATTTGCTCCTTTGCAGAAAGGATTTTTCTCTCAGTGTTACAGTAGGAACACACACATCTCTGAAGAGCTTATCACCATATAGTAACCATAGTTCCTCTCGGCACTTGTGTTGGGTCTAATTCAGAACAGATGTCTGAAGTACTCCACATGAAACACCACACATGGAATCCTGCCTACACATAGCAGACACCCGATGCTGCTGCTGCATGAGGAAAGGTGAGCAACGTCTTCTGCTACCTCACAAGTACTACATCAGCCCAGGGGAGTACACAGGTTGGATTTTCACAGCAGACATACAGGTAGGCTAAAAAGATGTCAAGGCCTTCACACAGTATTACCAAGCTAAGACCAGGACTCTATCTTGGCACTAACACCTTTAATAGTGATATATATAATGGTTGGGTATATTCTTCTTTCCTGATATGTCCTCACACAAACTAAGCATGACAGGTGATAAGCACACTGATTTCCAGTTTCTGCTGGGAAAATGAACAGCTGAATGTAAATCCATAGTATAAATATGAGTTTTATGGGAGAACAACTGCAGGACAACCCAGATAATGAAGGACATCTGCCAATTATTTTTGTCATTATGCTAAAAATAGTAGCCATAAGGGGTTTTTGAGAAACCAAACATCTGCCCAAATAATACAATAAATGCCAAAGAGACTAATCAGTAAAGGGGATGTAGTAAATTATGTTCTAAGAAAAATATTTCAGAGGGACTGTTGGCATGACTCCAGACTACAGCTCTTACAGTTTAAGAGGACATTTGGAAAGAACTAATAAAAACACAAGATAATCAACCAATTCTATGCCATCACCTGGGCTATTAGGTGTTTAAAATTCCCATTGTAAATTGGATTACTGTAATAGCATGGCTTCTATAGTCTTAAAAATAGATCCTAAGTATTCTAGGGCATACCAGAAAAATGTAAAAAATAAACCCAAGAGATTTTAGGTTCAGGAATGCCAACTTCAGTTTCAAAGTTAAACAGTATTGTAACCCTCCAACTGCCTTTATTTGTCATCAGAAACAAATATGATAAAAAGCTTGACAGGGTTTTTAGTGTAAGCACTGAACAACCCATGTGTGATACCCACCTTTAGCTGAATCTTCCCAGCTTTCAGTATATCAGGTATAAATGGAAAACCTCTGTGCAATTTCCCTTGTCATGAGGTTGTCCCGATCTAGGGAAATGGCTGGATGAAGGCTTGTACTTGTATGGATCAGCTGTAGTGAGATTTTCAAACCACTTTAAAGGCATTACAAAATAGAATCCTTTTGTTACAATGTCCAAAAAAAAAAAAAAAAAAAAAAACCAACAAAAAAAAAAAAAAACCGTGTTAAAAATCAATGCTTAAAATGTATAGATCTTTTTAAAAGCTTCCAAAGCCATTCTGTATATCATGGTCCTATGCATCCAGCTGAAGGGAATGTACTGGTGGCTCCATACACCAGCTATAATGCCAGATGTTAACTTTTGTGTTTCCAGTGAAATGCAAGGATTAACACAGGGAACTTGCAATATTCTTCACAGGGCATCATTTTGAAGAAAACAAAAATCTGCAAAGACTGCTGTATTTCAGGCCCGGGTTGGATTTTTCCAAGCTCCAAGTCCCAGGGGCCAGAAGTCTTAGGACAGACGAGTGCAGCTGTGCCCTGGCCTCACCGTGTGCGGTACAACAAACTTGGAGCCAGAAAAGGGTCACATATGAGTACATCCAGGTGCCAACTTTATGCATTGTTTCCACACCAGAACTCGTCAGACACTGGCTGCTTACGTCAGGCAGGAGCGGGAGGATGTCCTGTGTCATTTTGCTGTTGCAGTTTGAGGGATTGCAGCCAAAAAAGAAAACAAACCCAAGTGTAACAGGAAGAACTTGACACCAAAATGAGCAAAGCTCCAAAAAGAGCTGTATTCTTCCCCGCTATTTTGAGTGTGACCGGACACCAGACCTGCTCTACTCGCCACTGCTCGTTTGCAGAGGGACAGCTCTGTGTCCCTGGGGGGCTGGAGGTGACAAGGACCCACGGGAGGCGCATCCCTTCTCGCCTGTTGGAGGTGAGAGGGGTCCTCGGCAGGTCCCCTCTCCCGGTTACAGACGCAAGCTGGGGGGGAGGGGATCACAAGCTGGGCCTGTCCCCACTCTCTATTTCGAAGAGTACCGCCCCGTGCCAGCGCTCGTGCCGGCGGCCCGCCCGCTTACCGGGGGCCCGGCGCTTTCGCGCCGGCTCCCCGGCTTTCCAGCGC
>JANRGW010015475.1:0-20884 GCA_024733675.1 Psilopsiagon aymara
AAGCCATGCTGGCTGTCACCAAGCACCTTGTTGTTCTTCATGTGCCTTAGCATGCCTTCCAGGAGAATCTGCTCCAATATTTTTCCAGGCATGGAGGTGAGACTGACTGCTCTGTAAATAAAAATAAAAATAAAAAGTAAATTTGACACTATAGGGAAACCTGAGAGTTCTTAGGTTTCAAAACTAAGGAAAATTGTAGCACATTGTCTCAGAGATCAATGTTAGGGTTTTACAGAAAAAAGAATTAATCATACTGGACACAGTTTTGAGTATGGAACAAATATAGTTTTGCAAAATGTCAGAATCATGCTGCAAATACATGCAACTGCAGACAATGACTGCAAAGAAGCCCCCCTGGTTACCTGGAATACTTAAGCATGACATTCCCAACTCAGTAGGGAAGGACAGAGACTCACAAATTGTCTGCTATCTAATTGTCTCTTGGCTCAGCCTGGAAAATGCAAATAGAACTAGACTGCAAAAATTGGTTCAAGAAGCCCTAACAGGATATCAAGCACTAAGCAGTATACAGCAGATGGTAAAAGATTTTTAAAAAGCAATGTTTTTGACGTTCACAATAGTCTAGGAAGTTGAAAATGGCAGGTGGAGCAAGAACTATAACAGGTTATGAATTGTCAATAATTTCCTTTTCAGTGGCAATGAAACTGCTCTTGAAATCACCAAAAGGTTAGAGAGATACACTGTAATTGTAAGACAAATACCTCAAGTGAGAACTGACACAAAGATGTTACAACTACTACAACTGCAGAGGAAGAATATAATTTTCTGAATTAGCATTTATAAGCTAATACAGAATTACGGTCAGCTCAGAAAATCTTGGACCTAGATGCACTTAAAACAATGCACAACGAAAACACAGGCTATAAATCAAGAGAATTAAGCAGCCTAAATACTTAGGAACATATTCAATAGCAGAGCATTATTGTCAAGGCTTGAGTGTCCTTCATTGCTGTACAAAGGACACAAAAACTATGCCCCAAGATACATGAAGGTTAAAATCAAAATAGGTATTGGAGCATAGAAATAAACAGTCCATATTTTAGGAGGCTACATTTGAAGAATACATGGAGATGTAGAGGATAGGAATGTGTACACAAATAATTCTAGATTTTTACCTGCACTGGATGCATGTTTTATTTACCAGCTATCACTGCTGACTTCTTCACTCCCCAGTAGAATGCTAAAGAAATTAGAGGCATGACTCCCACCAGCATACCAGTTGTAAAAATAAACAATTCCTGATAACAAATAATAACTGTTAGAATACAGTTTAATTTGTTTTTTTCTGTCCCCTTATCCTCTCATTACAGTGGGCAACATTCTACTTCCTCTATGCTTCAAGTCAGACATTCTGTCTTTGGTAGAACAATCATACTGGCAGCAGAAATTAAAAAAGAAAGTGAAATTACTGCTGTCATGCTGATAGAAAGTGAATGGAGGATGCTGGACAGCTTCAGGGAAATGGAAGAGAAAATTAGAATGGAATTATCTTGGTTAGTCTTCATTTAGATAGCCTGCAACAGTGGCATTGGAAAGAGATGTGAATTTTCCCACTCATCTTAATGGAGCACTGACTAAAATCATAATTCTGACAACTTTAATGCTAATAGTGTTAACTGTTCAATTTCTGAACCATATACCCTATCTATCCATTACAGCACCAGTTCATTAGTGTTGAGCTGACGATATATACTAGTGTTTGATTCATCTTAAATGATTACTCAGGAAAATACTGCTAGAGCCCACAGAATGTCCAAAAGCAGAAAGGCACAAGGGAAAACATCAGGGTCAAACATAAAATTGCTGCTTTCAGATCTCATTCATAGACTTTTAGCTAAATAGCAAACTGATCTCTGAAGTCTGCTTGTCACAATATTGTTTTTCCACTGCAAGAAAAGTCTGATAGAGTCAGCCTTTGCTCCCTCATCTCTGATCTTCTTACAAGTAACTCTTTAAATACTGATGTCAAAGTGTGCGAGTTAGAAGTCAATTTGAGACTTCAAAGAAAATCCAGCAAAACTGGTATCCTGATAAGGAAGAACGTTACATGGTAGTAGCTTGGAGAGACAAGGGTGAAGAGGCCACAGCCTCAGAAAGCTGATACTTACTAACTCTGTGGGGTATTAGCTTTCCAGAATGGGTATGTTTGGAACATTATGTAGTAACAATTATGTAGTAGCAGTCAAAAATTCCATTCTCTACCTCAGCACCTGTAATTCTAACAGTAGTATTTTATCAAAGCAGTTAAAGTCTCCCGCTCAATTTGCTCACACTCTGGAGACAGGTAATTTATTCCTCCTACTCCTTATTTTTCAGTTAGCTGTTTGCCTGACTCTCTCAGCAGGTGTCAGAGTCCAAATTACAGGTGTTTTTTTCAGCTTTCATTTAAAATTACAGATAATTTTGAAAAAATTCCTGTAAGTCAAGTCAAACAAGCCTGTCCAGCAGCAACCTCAACATAGCATGGAAAGGAGAGAGAATAAGCACTGGTTATTCGGAACGCTGGAAGAAATCCCACTTGCTGGTGATTTTCTTCAGGAAGCAAGCTCTCTCCTGCCCAAATGAGTTAGCAGGGAAGAGGTGACAGACCATGTTAATGAAGAGAAAATCTTAGGTGATTCCCTTTAAAGTCAGCACTTTTCTTTCCTTTCCACAATATAGCGACTCCCTTAAAGATCACTTTCTTATATGTGTGTGTGTATGTATGTATATATGTATTTATACACACACGTAAGCACAATAAATGCATAGTTCTTGGAGATTCCTTTACTCCTCAAAAATTGCAGAAGAAAACCAAGGTGTTTGAATTTAGTGGGTGGAAAGTGGGTTAGAAATAGGACAGTTTACCAAATTATGGTGGTCCCATCCCACAGACTGTTGTCCTTTCTTTGCAAGCTGTATAAATTCAGCCTTCAGCTACATTTCCAACTTTGATTCCTTGTCACATTTCTCATTCCTGTCTCTCTGCTCAGCCAATGACAGCAGTGCCAATCCCCCAGTTGTTAAATCTATCTGAAAGCTTCCCCCCCTCCTACTTTATATCACCCTAAAAGTGATTTTTGCAGCCTCTCCTCCAGAAAGAGTGAATTTGAACACAAAGATGGAATATTTGAGCCAACGAGAGAAGTAAAACGAGAATCCTTGGGAGTCTTTTCTTTAACTCATGTTATTCAATGCGCATTACAGGAAGGAGAATGTCCCTTTAAATAGTTTGGGAGCCCTCTAGTGATTCTTCCTGTCTCTCACTGAAGCAATTATTAGATCCACCCCCCACCAGTGGGCCTAGGTGGGGAGGCCTTTCTATACAGCTAATGGACTGAGTATTTGCCATCCCATGGGGCTGTTAGTTCCCATCCTATGAGAGCTAGTTCAACACATCAATAATATGGCTCAGAGAACCAGAATAAAGTGCTTTCCTTCATTCAGTCATCTCTGTTTGTCCATTTTATTCATCATTTATATTCCTGTTTTGCAAAGTTGCAAATTCTGGAAGATCAGAGTCTTAAATCTTGGCAGCATTTTGTCTTGGTTTGCAAAGGACCTTCAGGGCAGACCCCCAAGTACCTGTATGCTTGTGTGTGCTGCAAACCCTTCCTCCTGAGTTGTCAAGAATTAAAGTGTAAATACCGAGCCTCTGGATTATGATGCGACCTAAACCTTTGCCATTCTACCGCTACAAACCATAAGCTCTTATAAAATATATTTTTAGGAGTCCTATTGAATCGCACAGTATGTAACATAATGTAATCAATACAAGAAGCTGCATATAAATAATCTGTTTGGATTCTCACACATTTTAAGATGAGAGAGGGCACCATTCCCAGCAGTACTCCCCCCCTCCCCCAGAGTTCACACCTTTTATGGGGGAAAATGATTGTAAAGTATTCATTTAAGCCAATAACCAAAGCTTATGTTATTCATTTCTCGGTGATATACATAGTGCTCTTTTTGTATACTATTAACTGTGGACATATGTTTTTCATTTGACTATGTTACTTACACACACAATTCTTTTAAAAAATATGTAAAATATAACAGCTGCTGCAAAAAAAATATTTTTAGATCTCTGAAGTGCCTAACAAGCTACAGTGCACAACAAAAATGGCTTGGTCTTTGTATCATGCCCATAGTAAAATACTATGGAAGAGTTTAATTCACTGGGTCATCTCCTTGGAAGGGAGCAAACTGACACAGCTTTAATACAGTGGGCTTCTGTAGGGTGTATTCCTTGGCTATAACAGTAAGGTCTTCATCATTCACTGCTTCAAATCAAGATACAAACAATGGATCAGCCAACTTTTAAAACAGCAGTATAAAAGCAATTGTAAAGGAACCAACTGCATCATCTGAGCTCTGCTTTGACATTGCTGTTTTCTGATGGCAAAAATATACCTATTTCCTGCCAGTGTAAGTGAGAGATTAAGGGGTAAATATAGAAAAGCTAAAGTTTGCTTTGGATTAGAAGTTTTTTCTTTATGAATTATTGAATAAATCAAATATCCTTGGTTCTCATCCCAACAGAGTGTGATGATTGCTAGCTTGAAAAAATGTAGCAAGAGCAAACGTTGGCAACAGTGAAGCATTATAATGTGATGTCTACAGAGATTTAGAGATAGGAAGTTACAGTCAATGCTATCAGTGTTGGTAGAACCTATTTAAACTGCTATTCTACCTAGATTAAGGTACTTAAAAGCAGTGTTCATGGCTTGAAAGCAACCTGTGTGAGCTTCTTTTAAGGAATTAATTCCACCGCTGGCTAATAGATAGATGCAGATTATTCCATTGCAACACTTTTGGCTGCTACCATGTGAAGGAATGGCAAGTATGGAAAACTGCCAAAACTGAATGTCTTTTTCCTTCTCTTCCAGTTGATAAGACAGGAGATCTCAAATGCTTTTTTGAAATCATCATGTGGTATCTGGAGAGTAGGATGAGAAAACAAAATCTTTATGAATATCCCAACCATACAGTGGTAAGAGAACATACTGGGGAGGATCATGCTCTCAGAAGAGCTCTGATATTCTCTGCAGCATCTGCAATACCATTTTGCAAATTTTCTGCTGCCATTTGATGGAGAGCCATGGTGTTTACTTGCCATGGTCTTTACTTGTTCAAAGATGAGTGTTTAAAGAGTGTTTAAAGCTGTCCGGAGCATTCAAAGCTGTGTAGACAGTGTCACTGAAGCACTTTCATTCTGCTTCAAAGGTATCCAGTGTGTGCAAAGTTGCACAGGCAACATCCTTGAATAACTTCCAGTCAGCTTGTATGTCACAGGAAGCTGCAGTAGTGGTATCCAGCTGGCTTTCAAAGTGCTGGTTTTACAGCAACAATTTCACAGTATTAACTTTAAAATTGTTGAAATTTACCTTATTCCAAAGGTTTTGTTTAGTTTCATGTGAATATCAGACTTTTCACAGATCAGTTAATTTGAAATTTGAATCCTCCTGAGGCTGATATCGCCCTCGAAGTGGGGTAATCAATCACTGCCAATTTTTACAGCAGGAAGTTTTCTCAGGAATTTTGGTTTTATTTAGAATCTGAAGGCCTGTGATCATATTAAGGATCTCTTTTGAGGAAGAATGGGTGACTGGCTTTGTACTTTTCATATTGTATTTTGCAATAATACCAGCAGCCTTGACAGTTCCTCAAAGCAAGCTTTAATGCCACCAGGATAATAATTATGCTTTTCTTTGGTATCTGAAAATTTATGTGCTCCATGTGTTCTTATTTTAGCTGTGTTTAAGTAGGCAGTTGATTCAGGCAGCAATGATGGTAGCACAGCATTTTTTGTAGCAATCTTGCTGTGTAGTCATTTTTGCCATTAGGCAATCTAGTTTATTAGTCACTGGAGAGGTAACAGTGAAGCCATTGCTCATTTCTCCATTATTTCCTCAGTAATTATGGATTTACGGTACAGATAGATAGCCCAAGTTTTCTTAGAATTGCTTTCTCTCAAGAAAAAAATCATTTAGTGTTACTATATGAATCTCATATCTGGTGGCTACATTGTTGGACAGGGCAGTTAGATGATTAAGTGGGGGTCATTAAGTGTCTGTGTGATCCTGCTGTGCTCAAAGTTATAAATTTAAAGGACTTAAGATAAAGGGAAGGGAGGTGCCTCAGGGAATGTCTGTGCTGTGCAGTTAAATGCTGTGCAGATAATCCTGAACTAGTGCTAACCCATCTACAAACAGACCAGCTGCATTAGTATGAATTTGCATTTCAGTTGAAACTTTGACTCCCAGTAGTAAGCCTTGGCTGCAGCTCAGTACCATGGTGATGCAGACATACTGCTTTTGCTTCCAGATCAGGAGTTTGATCTGCTATGCTCTGTTGTGTGGGAGTCACTGAACTCTAGAATGGCTTCTAGCCAATGGAAAGTCATCTGTGATCCTGAATTTGCATGAGCAAATTTTGCAATTTTAACTGCTATTGAATTCATACCTATACCTTTTGCTGTTTTTTGTCATCTTGGAAGTCAGAAAGAATGGTAGATCAATTTGATTTCTATGCCAAACACACATGCTATAGCAGCATCACTCATCCAGATTCAGTTACAAGATAGAAAGAAGATGAAGTAAACCTGGCTGTAAGGTTTGTCTATAATTCTGGTGAAATTTGATAAACACTGTCAGTGACCTAGTGTGTGTACTTAACCTGCACGATGAACTCCCTGCACTGAGTTAGAACTGGATCTAATTTGACCTCAAGTGAACACACTTGGCTACAGGTGTCTATTTGCAACAGCAGCAATTTGGAAAAGAGATCAAGCTTAACATGGATAAGACCAGGGCTAAGGTTTCCCTTTGCAGGTTGCAGCTGAATCCTAAACTAAGGAACTAGCATGATTATACTATGACCAGAAGGATAATACAAAATGGCTTGTCTTTTAAAATGATATGGCAATTGGTATTTTGGTTTTTGGTTTTGTTTCTTTTTGGAAAAACAAATTGTATCTAAATTTTTAGTGTTTTTTGGGTTTGCATAAGGGAAACAAAAAAGTAGGAGAGAAATGTGTTCATGGGAGATTTCTCAGCTCTTCTATTTTCTACATAAAATATACATTGAATGTTTTGCTAGAATGAAGCAAGACAAAGGAAATTTGGAATGAGTCCGTCCTAGGAAGTGAATGTGTTTTTTTTTCAGTTTAGTTTAGATGATACACAGAGGGGGTGAACTAGGGTTTAAGGACCGACGGTGTAGTGTAAAAATCTGCACTAGGGGGCAGCCGGTAACTGATGCGTTTGATGAGGTGTTCCTTGTCACTCACAAGTTGGCCCAGAAGATTCCTGCACAGCTTCTGAGGCAAGGTTTGTGCTTGAAGAAACTGTTTAGTCAACGTTGCCTCTCCTGTGTAAGTACAAGAATGAAAAGGCCTTGTGTGATATTAGAAACCCTGTACATGAGAGTGGTGGTGAACTACAGTGATACAGCAAGCTGGGGCAAAGAAATCTGTTAATTTTGACAGCAGTATTGTTCTGAATCCAGGCTTTTTCAAAAGTTGTATTTTAAAGTAAGGTTGTTGATTTAATTTAATTTCATTTCATTTCGTAGTAATTTTTCTAGGCAAGAGGAAAGAAAGATGAAATTTAGCTCATTGTCAAAATTGGCAAAAAACTACAGTCATCAAGGAAACAAAATAGTTTTTGAATTTTTTTGCTTTTTTAAGTTGCTGTAGTATAAAATTACACTAAAGATCCTTGCTTATTGCTCAACTTTCCTGGCAACAGCTCATACTCATGAAATAACACTTCAGATCTTGAAGTGAATTTACCCTATTCATCAGAACATTTACATGCAGGCCTAGAATGCAGGTAGGAGTAGAAGCTGCAAGTGCACTTTCAATTCAGAGGCTCAGAATTCTCATGGGAAGAGCATTTACCTCAGGGAGGGAGACCTTGAGATGGTCCGTGACTCTTTGGCAGACCTACCTGTGCTATGATCACCAGTCCGAGTGTATTCAGAGAGACTGGTGCTGGCAAGAAAGGATCATCATAAGAAAGTTCTGGATCATCATAAAAAACCAGAAAAAGTCCTGGTCAGAGAGGAGTTGAGAACTACTGCATAAGCATACTTGAAATCTGCATTGTATTTACTTTGCAGAACATAGTTTCAGCTCTCAGAAATGAATATTTTGTTTCTTTTCTTGGCAAATGAAGGAAGCTAAGGCAGGGGAACAAAATTGTGCTTCCAAAGTGTCACAACAGGGAAAGCTGGAAAAGTTTTTTTGACAAAGGAAGATAGAAAAGTGCTAGAAGAAGCAAACATTCCAATGGTAAAGTGTGCACCAAAGTGTGGAACCCTTGCTAGGCTAATCCTCTTGGCTTTGCTACATAGACAGGGAGGAGAGACAACATCCTCCAGAATAAGAAAAAGAGATTCACTTCTAAAAGAGGTTTTTAGTTTTCCAATCATTGAAAAGAAAGTCTAGGGAAGACCTGATCTTTATAGTTAAAGTGAATAATTTCATAATTTCCCTCCTTCCCTTTGCCTCTTTCTTTTCTTCTGATATCATAGTATCATAGAATGGTTTGGGTTTGAAGGGACCTTAAAGATCATCTACTTCCAGTATAGTCTTACAAAAGAGTAGGTAAGTCTGAGAATCTCAACTTTTCTCCATTTTTTAAAACCTAAGGAAGTTACAATAGTGCCAAACCCAGATCACAATATCTTCACTTCTGATCTGATACACTTTAAGAAGAATAGATTTTATGTCAGTTTGCATGATTCATTTTAAAGTAGGGTCCTGGTACATAAATGAGGTTTGGAGGCTACCTTGGTGTGAAAAGTAATATGTTTTGGCCCAGTGAACCAAAGTATAACCTGTACCAAGTTATCAGCACTTTGTATTTTAACACGTAAAGCTGCAAATTATTTGCTGCTCATCTCCTTGAGTTATTGCAGTTGTAATCCACTGAGACCATCCTAACTGGAAATTTTCTTAATGGAGTTGAGTGGTAGGGAATTTTGCGTCTCTGACATTTGATTTCCTTACATGCTTCTTGAGCTATAACCATGCTCATTTGCTCGTCTAAGTATTGAAAATATTAAGGTTTTTATTCCCTCAACTTTGCACATTGCTGATAAGGTAAACTATTGTGCTTCACATTTGATAGGTCAGTTATTTAATAATGTATTCTTAAGACTACCAAGGGCACTCAGAAATTTAGGCAAGCACTTTTATATCACATAGCAATAAAAATCCCATTCTACCAGGTAAAAATGCAGCAGAGGAAAACCAAGAAAAAATATTAGCTGTATAAAATACTAGAAGCTTTAACACCACCTAACAATGACTGTCTCCTGCCTGTTCTGCTCAGAATTCAGATAATGCTTTTTATCTCTAGCTCTCCTGTGTGTTATTTTTAGATTTATTACATGATATTACCATCTGCGCTACTCAAATTTTGGGTAAAATTCTAGATCTGCATATTTTAAGACATGAATTTATAGTTGAATTGCCTGAGAGTCTCAGAGTTACACAAATATTCTCTCTGGTTTTGTGGCATATCAGCTTCCATCAAGAAGGCAGTCGCTGCCCCCACAAAGCTTAAAGTTCAAATCAGCAGGGAGAAAGGAAAAAATGGGAAAACCAAAAAAAATATAAGGTAATATTCGTGAGGTAGTTGTCAATTTGCTAGTGTTAATCTATTTATAGGCATCAAGACAAAAGAAAGATTGAAAGATGTAAGTCTAGTGTGGTGGTTTTTTTTTTTCCCAGCAGAGAATATACTTAAATAAGCTATGCATTGTCAGAATTAGGCAGTATTACCAGACACTGGTCTTACAAATGTTTCTGGTAATGTGCCAAAACATTCTGCTTCAGAATTTTTTTAGTCTTTTTCTGTTAAAAGAATCATTCTTTATGGGCCCTGATTTTGAAAGTTTTATGTAAACTGAGCTGACTGGAAGTAACTTACTTTATATAATAATTACACTGACATTCCTTTTTCTACCTGGATGACTAAATAATATAACCAAAAGTTGTCTTGACGAACCAATGAGACATCAGAAGAATGTGACCGTCTTCCTTTCTCAGCCAGGGAATGTTACAGTCTTCATTCTCGATAGAAAGATATATTGCTCTAAGGTTAAATTTATGGACCATTTTAAATTTTCTCCTCAAGTATTTTGTACATAGATTTTAGGTTGGATTTGTTTATGGTAGATTGAGGTCAAATGCAAGCATGAGTAACAAGTTCTTCAGCACAGCTCTGAGTTTGCGTTACTGGGCAGTGCATGGCTTAGGCTTGGCAGCGCACTGACAGGATCACAAGGAATGCTGCGGAATACAACAGCTATGCATTTGACACATTTTTTAGATGATAATGAAAACTAATTCTGTTTCTGTTTCTATTCTCCTGCTCAGTGTTGTTAGTATTATTCCTCAGTGCTGCTACTATAATTAATTTTTATTTCTATTCCATTTCAAAATGTCTTTGCTGAAAACGGGTCCTTGGAGAAAGCTCATCTACAGCAGCTGCCCAAGACACTCCTAACAAACAGTGCAGGACAACTCTAATCATGTCCATCTGAGTAAGCAAAGGGCTCGTTCTCATTTGTGTTGTCTATCATGAATACCTGAGGAGTGTTGAGGGACCGCATGAGCCAACATTTCTTTTAGTTCTGCCTCCTGCTGGTGGTGAAAGAAAAACATTGGCATTTTCTGTGCATGTGTAACCTTGTTCTCCAGGCTGCCTTTAGGGCTTTTGTTCCGTTACGATGACACAACACATTCCTTACATGAAAATCAGACGTATTTTGAACATCTTCTGATACAATACTTATTGATTTGCTCTAAACCACTCAGTAAGGTCAGAGTGATGCATATTCCTCCACTTTTTTCCCCAGATATTGATGCATTGTAACCACTGTGAAAGCTCAGTTGGTCTGATGTAAACCAAAACTTGCAAGATTTCAAGGCTGCATTTAAGAACAGGACTTAATAATTTCAACTGCCAGGCATATCTGATTACTATCTTCCAAACACTCATAGCTCTATCATAAATATATAGATTTTCACATTTTCCTAATAAAAGAATGAAAATACCTTTTGGGGAATAAAGTGATATGTTTTAAATGCATTTGTTTACTTTTTCTGTAAGCTCCTGAGATGGCTAACATACTAGTTGTTAATCACACCATCTGTTCAAGCAGCGTTTGACTAAATGAATCAATTCATACTTTTCTTCTTAAAGCAGTTTTTTGCAGAACAATATGTTTGTGTCTATTACCCCATCATTTGGCAATGTAATACGAGATATTTTAATTTTCCTATTTATTGTGCATGGATTTTCAATCTCCAAATATTTCTTTTTTTAAATGTGCATACAGCACAGAAAAGCTGTGTCTATTGATTTCTGTAGCATTGCAAACAGTGGAAAAATCTGTTCCATTCTGCTGTCAAATTTTAACCATCTGATTATATTTAAATGAGTTATTTCAACATATTTCATTTGAATGACCGTCACATAAGCTATTCCTCCTTTGTACCGAAGATGGCAGTGGTGCACAACCTACCTAGCTGATGCTATTTGGCCTGGAAAGGGCTCGTCAGATTCACTCAGATTTCACTTACTAGTTTGAGAAGAGTAACAAGTTAGGAGGTGAAGACTCTGCAAATAGGAATGGCAACCTTTTGTATCTTCCTTGTCTCAGTTGTCTCTGGTGAGCTTACATTTATATGATTCCAATCAAAATTTGAGATAAATACGGAATATTCTTGAGATAAATAGAAATTCAAGTATAGAAAGGATGTAACTGCTCCATTTTAAAATTTGTGTTTATGTGCGCTTCCCAGATTCAGCTGAAATAACAAATCATCAATTTCTGTGCATCAAATCTTGGTCCTTCTTGAAAACTCAGGTGAAAGGCCATAAGTTTCAAGTGACTATGGGCTCTTCCTAACAGCACAGAAGCTTTTGCACAAATATGCTTGGATAATTTCTTGACTCTTTGTTAACCCTAAACCAGTGTTTCAAGGTTCAGAGGGGTAATGCTGGGCTGAGCACCAGGAAGAATGTGACAAATCATAAAATGTTTTTAAAGAAGAATGACTGAAGCCACACTGATAGGGCAAACAAATAAAATGAAAAAAAAAAACCCAAACAAATTTCTTCAGTATGCTGTAAAGAATAATCCTGAAGGAAAATTGACTGGGTGACTTCATAATAGTTTCCCTGTTATCATGGACTAAACATACCTTGATACTAGAGAGGTATTAGAGTTAACAATTGCTCCTAAAGGCTATATCCTATTTACATGGTTGCTTAAAAACCAGTAAATGCCAGTGTCCAGGGAGTTTGCTCTATAAGAAAAGCAACTGTGTCCTTAGAGGCAAATACCTTAAAGACAAAAATTATTCTAAAGTCGTGGCTCCTAAGTATTCTGTTTTTCAACCTGAGTCTTGTATGTGTAAATTCATGTATGAAGGTTACTTGGCCAGGCATGTTTCTGAAGGATTTCATGCTGTATAGAAGAATGTTTACTAAGTAATGAGGAATGTTACTGAGATTTTCTTAATAGAGTCTTCATTGCCCCTTGGTTTGTCTGGTTTTATTTATTGATGGTGTGGCATTTTTTGTTAATAAGAGAGAAAAATTAAAGAGTAAATATGTCTGTGAGGAATGTCTCAAACTTTTCAGACAGTAAATTGTAATTCTGTTGTGCCAGTGGAACACAGCTGTCTTGCAGGATCATAAATAGAGCAGGGGTCTGTCAGTAATGCAGGCATCGAACAGATGATTATACTAAGGAGTAAGTTCATGGCCTTGAACTGGCACTACATGTGAACTGGAAGCCAATGAAAGGTATGAAATAATAAACGTATTATTTTCTCAAGTGTCCTGGTAAGGTGATTAGCTCCTGACTTACTTCACAGTAAGTGGAGATTTTGTATTTTCTTTTAATTACCAGCTAACATTAGTCTGCCTGGAACGTATTGCATGAGTCACTGTGAGGTGACTCCTCTGAGAAAAAAGATTATGTCTTGGCATTCCAAAGACAAAAGAAGATGTTCTTTCACCATTCAAATCTTTATTCAATCTAAATATTTTGCATTTAGCAGACTTGATCTACTGTTTTCCTCTGAACCACAAAGCTTATTTGACCCATCCCTCAGTAAAAGAAAAAGACAGTGCCTTGATTAATCTCACAGCTTCACATAGGTCTTGCTTAAGTTTCAGTTTGAACCAGCCGGTATTCACCCCAGTCTATAGTATTAATATATGATGGCATTTATTTGATGTCATTGATTTCTTTTACTGGAGACATGTCATTCTCACATTGTTGATGACGCAGGTGTTTCATGTCTTCACAGTTCCTAATAGCTCATTTATAAATGTAGAGAAAGGAAGGGAAGAAGGGAGTGGGGAGAAAGGACAGCTGTACACTTTGTAGGCCTCTGGAGGATAAAGGCAGTTGTTATAATGCTACAAGGTTCATTTCTGCTCTTGGGATCAACAATACCTTATCAAGTATTATCAAGTATATTTTTTGATAATCAAACCCCTGATTTTTGATTTTTCAACAAAGTTTTCAAAACCATGTTTTCTTCTACTTAAGGGGTTATGTAAGCTTTCTTTTTACAGTATATTTTTAAATGTGGGTGAGAGCAATAAGTCAATTGTCACAGATCACTGAGAAGCTCAGGTAGAGCTATGGCATCATTATGAAACTGCTCTTACACTGCTTTATCTGGTTAATTAAAAAGGATATCTGGAGGGTTCATGTCAACTTGAATAATGATGCTGCCTTTCTGTACATATTAGAATTCTTCTTGAAAAATCTAGTAAATAGCATTGCCATGTTGAGACTGTAGATTTTATTCAGCAGGTTGATCAGGTCTGCTATTTTAAAAAGGAAGATACAAGTTTTTCTTCAAAATAAATGCAACTCTACTGAGAGAACTAAATTTACCTTCTCACAAATTTGTCTTCCTTAGAGTTTGTATCTCATTTGCAATTTTCTTTTTCACTGGGTGTAGCTGTTCCTTAAGAGTTCAAAACGTTCTTGATCTTTTTGATTAGGCAGCACTCTTACTTACAACTGTCTAATCCTGAAAGCATAAAACCTTTACTGTAGCCTGATCTCCTTATTGCTTTAATACACTATGAGCTGAAATGATGCAGTCCTTATTCATATGGTTGATTACTAAGTCGTATATAAATCCCAGAAACTTCTGTGGGATCATTTACGTAAGTGCATGTAAATAGAAGCAAATTTATGAATGTAATAAAAAGAAAAAGAAAGTGAGTGGTTACTCCTTCATTGCAGAAAGTCTCCTATGGTTTTTCTACAAATCTTTTCTAAAAATCTTACAATAATGACTAATTTTCTTCTCTAAAATGTTGATTTTCTTGAAGATAGACATTTTGAGTCCATTAAAATATTTTAAAAGCTTTTAAATATTTTGTCAATTAAACCCCACAATTTTACTGAAAGTTGGATTGTACTAGATGACAATTTTAATTCTTTGGCTTTCTGTAAATAAAGTTAAAATTAAAATGAAAAATGCCAAGTAAAAAACAAACAAGGGCCAAGCTGAGATCTTAAAAAATTTGGAGAACTTTTAGTTATTTAATATAATTACAAGATTATTTGTTTTGGGTACATGTGACTGCCAAGTTAGAAACTAAACAACATCTGATTATACATGGTAATAATATTCCATTTGTATTGAAGAATGTTTTCCTCAGCCTATATAGGTAAGAATTAGTTTTCAGTATGTTTGTTTTGAATTTGTACTGTAGCTGACTGGGAAGTGGAGACAAAAAGGGAAAGCACCGTCTAACTGCTGCCAGTGAAAGACAGCCAAACAGAAAAGGAGTCTTCAGTTCTTTGAGGTTGTACCTGCACTGAAAGCTGGACAGTTGAAATTTATTTCTATTACTCCAACTCAAATCTCTGAAATTAAAGAGTTTGGAAGTTTATGTAATTTCTTTCTATATTGGTACAGTAGCATGGGGTATTAGGAGATGAATATGCAACAAAGTATGCCTTAGGATTGATGGAGTGCCTGGTGCTGGAGCAGGAATGGGATAGAGTCAAGCTGAAATTTACAACATTCTTGATGATATTTCGATATTTCAAGCTCTGGAACATCAACAGATGTGAATTGTTGTTATTTCTGCATTTAGCCATGGCTTTCTGTGAAAGATTCGTTACTTTTTGTCAGTAGTAGAGTCATTGTATTTTCCTCTGGGTTGTTTTTTTTTTTTGTAAAAAAGAACATTTTGAATTCTACAACATAGAGAAATAAATTTGTAGAAAACACCTTAAATCTGTTTTGGAAAAAAAACTTGCCTCATTGCTATCCACCAATAATAGGGATTGATTTTTATGAGTTTTAATATCATAGCAGTATAATAGAGGTATCAGATCCTCTTTGCACTCAGTAAAGAGCTAACAAGCCCAGTGATCTTTAAATTACTGTGCTAATGCTATTTACTAGCATCATGCTGCTAGTTCACTACATGTCTTCCACCTACCTGTAACTGATGCTTAGATAATAAACTGAAGTTGTTTATGGCAGTTTAGAGGGGGAATAAGATGAGGAAAAAGAAAGAAAGGAGAAGATGTGTGACCTTCTTTGGAGATGAAAATGCTTAATCACTTAGGTCAACATAATGTCGATTTTCTACAATCTTCGGGCCATACATACTCTGCTTTTCACCGAATCACTTATTTGTTCATTCTGTACCATTCTTTGTGCTATTGTTCCCCCAATTATTATCTTCTGTGGTGGTGGCAATCCTCTAGACAGTCTCTAGCTTCCAGTTTTCTCCTATTCCAAGGAAATCCTTGAAGTATTGTAGAAGAGGGAGGATTCAATAAAAAGCAAGGCTAGATACAGCCCCTACATACATAGTTAATTCCATAGATTTTTTCATTACAAAAGGAACTACAGTGCAGTAATTCCACCTAGAATGGAAACTTCACAATCAGTGGGCTAGGCAGAGAATTTTTTCATCTGGTTGCTTAATCCTGTATTAGTTTGCATGTAAACTTTTTCTTTTTCCTCTGGCACAGGACCTTGAAGAATCAAATCTTTTATACATTTTACTTAAACATTGTAAAAATATCCCATTTGCAATTTAAATTGTTACATCTCAGAGCAGAGAACACAAGGAAATAATGATGATGGAAAGATGTGTTTAAAAAAATGCTGCGAATGTGGTGATGTATTATTCAAGGACAAACATTTCCTTTACACAGTGCAAGAACCTGTTAAATCCCAGAATACTGTCCAATTACTGCGGTTATCAGTGTTGCAGTTGTAGTAGAATCTCAACTCTTTGCTGCACTTGCTTTTGCCTCCTTAAACTCTTTGTTTATTCATTAATGTAGAAACGAAGTCTCCTGTGGACTTAGCATAACACCACCCCCACCTCTACTCTCAGGTTAATGCCCACACTTTCCAAGCACTTCAATGAATCTTGTACAGGAAATGCACCAAGGAGGGTCAGTCAGGGTAAGCCAGATGATAAGACTTTTGGTCGTTCTAAGACTCCTCCACTCTAGACAAGAGTGAACACAAAAATAATGTTTCAGAAGCATAACAAACAAGCACAGTTGGAAGCAGGTGTTACAGTGAAGATTTGTTATTTGCTGGGCCTGCTAACACTGACATTTGTTAGAAAGGTAAGAGGTATGACAATGGAGTGCGTGGTTTAAGCCCAGCTGGCAACCCAGAAAGCATGCAGCAGTTCACTCTCCCCTCCCATTTTCCCCCCACTCCTGGAGAGATGGGGAGAAGAATGGAAAGAATGTAACTCCCGTAGGTTGAGATAAGAACAGTCCAGTAACTAAGGTATAACACAAGCCACTGCTGCTACCACCAATAATAATAATGATAGGGGAAATAACAAGGGAAGAGAATACAACTGCTCACCACCCGCCGACCGATACCCAGCCCTACCCGAGCAGTGACCTAACCCTTACGGGTAACTGCCCCCAGTTTATATACTGGGCATGACGTGCTGTGGTATGGAATACCTCTTTGGTCAGTTTGGGTCAGGTGCCCTGTCTCTGCTTCCTCCCGGCTTCCCCTCCTCCCCTGGCAGAGCATGAGACTCAGAAAGTCCTTGGTCAGAGTAACCATTCCTAAGCAGCTACTAAAAACATCGGTGTTATCAGCACTGTTCTCAGGCTGAAAGTCAAACCCACAGCACTACACCAGCTACTAAGAAGGAGAAAAATGACTGCTACTGCTGAACGCAGGATACGGAGTCATAATTTTTACCAGATGGAGCAAACCTAGCTCCAGCACAGTAACACAACTGTCATCACTTGTGTCTGTTGATTTTCTGTTATCAGGTTGACTGATAATTGTATAATACACTGTCTCATCCCATTTCAGGCAAGGCTTCAGCATTCACTCTTTTCCTACAAAACTCTGAGAAATCTGCTTTTACATAGAATGGAGACGGACTAATGCTTTCCCACATACTTACTGGAAGCTTCTCCTTGGGGTTCATGTGGTCTGTAGAAAACGAACACAAAATTCCACTTAATTATCATAATTCGCTATTTGAGCAATATCTAGGTCTTGATTTACCCAGACATTACGATAAACTCTTCCTCAGAAGATAAACTGGAAATGAGGGTGCTTTTACACTCAGGGTATGTGAATACCAATTACATATGGCAAAGCATTGTATTTTCTAGAGTACAAGATCCATGTGTCATTAGCTTGTTATTCTCTGCTTATTTCAGTTGTTTTAATCATAAGTATTTCTAACTACTTTACACTTCAGAATATACAACCTGTATGAATTTTTTAAGAGTGTATATTTTTATTTCTGCTCTTTTCAAAGCAAAATGTTATGGTAAGCCAGTTTTGTATTATTACATCATCTCAGGGGTCTTAAGTCAAAAAAAGTCTGTGAAACATTGCACTAAATAGCCAGTCAATGAGACCACTCACAGTACATAAACCTAACTATGTTCATAAGTCTTTTCTGGGTCAGGGCCGAAGAATGTATTCACTTGCCAGTACTGCCTGAAAGACAACTTAACAAACAAAAAAATCAAGCACAACAAGAAGAGCATCATTCTTATGAAGGCATTTGACATTCCCTGAAGCATCCACACCCAAAAAATCAGTCGACACCTGAAAAGCAGACGAAAATAAAAGCAGTTTTAATATGTTCTATTAGGAGAAGTTCAAATATTTGCAAATACTAAGCAATTGTTCTATGTACTTCTAGTTCATCTGGTTGCCATAAACTTGTATACACAAAGGTCTCTCAGTATCACTGAAGAAGCTGAAAACTTGGTAAGCTCTGAAACTCACTGTGTTCACTGAAAATGTATAACTGTACATTAAGTAGGTTTGTAGCAAATCTAAAGATATTGTTGTCTTTTCATACTTCAGGTTCCTCAGGCAGTATAATTAACCCCCAGTTGAGAACAACCTCTGTTGTTCATTCAATAGATGAATTCCTTCAGTACATCTAACGTACCAAGTGCATTATGTTAATAGTATCTGTATAATGATGCCATTTTCTTTTGTACAGGTTTTTGTACTACAGAGCATACTAATTGTAAAAAAAACCCATGCACCAACATTGCCAAGCTACATATTGAAATCTTAAAGGTGTATAAGAAATTGATCTGTAATGGAAATATTGAATCTAAAGAAAGAGGCTTCAATGGCTGTTTCTCTCTGTCATTAAAAAAGTAACTACATCTATAAAACTCCATCTGTTCTTAACCACTGAATATTGTAATACTCTATAGCTGTTTTTGAAATTGGGCTTGAGCTATACATTGTAGTGCTTAGAATACTTTTTTTCAGATTGCCTTTAATATGTCTTATTGTGATACATGGAGACTGATGAAAGAACTAGAAATCAGCATCTCTTGAATTCTCTTTTCCATTCTTCAACTTACTTAAGTGGCTTCTCTGCAAATTACTCTTTAGCCACCTGCAATTTTGGAGAATGGTTTTGCAGATGCCTAATCGATGACATGAGATTTGGAAAGGGCCTGTAAACTGCTTTGCAAGGCTTACACATTAGCTGCAGCATTTGAAATGCAAAATACCTATACTAAGTATTGAGAAACATTTTATTGTGTTTATATACTTTGTGGCTTTTAAAAAGCTGCTTCTGTTTCTGTTGTGGAAATGCCATATAAAATCCATTGAATTGAATGTAGGTGATATTTTTATATTTCACAGGAGTAAGTATTTCTGTGATGTTTTCTTTTGTATTCAGATTATGGTTCCACTTGCTTCTTTCCTTTCAATTGCAGGAATTCATGTTTATAGTAAAACAGTGAAGAAAGTTTATCTAGTGTAACAGAATCAGGATATAATTGTGTTCTAGGCTCATCTTTAAAATTCTGCTCTCATGGCTATGTATGGCCAAATTCTCATTCTCATGTCTGCCGCTCTGGGTTATGTTGGCAAGCATATACAAACAGAAAACATTTGACTAACATTTGAAAAATATCCTTGCGACATTTATACATGTATTGTTGGAGAGATGTTAGTGGCTTCGGACCTGTTTTGTACATAAAACTACATCTCTCCCTACGGTATTTCAACATTTACTGTCTCGGATGAAGATAAACCAAGATAAATATTTTTTTATTTTTTTCTCTTGGAGGTTAGAATATTCTATTAATCTTCTTTCAAGCAGGAGAAGAAAAGACATGTGAGATCTCTTAGTCAACATCCATAATTAATAGAAAGGTAAATGAATGCTGTTTAAAATTGTGTATGACTATATACATAATCACTTATTAGTAAGTTTGCTGATATGATACTACTTCCTGCTAATGCTGATATGAACAATTCAGTTGCCTGATGGGCAGTGACTACATAATTTAGTAAGAATACATGAATGCCTAAAATAATTTGAAATCTGTAAATATGGGCACAAGCAGTTAATCTGGGCAGTATGAGAGATAGCCCTGTGAGTGCTTCTCTGGCAAAATACAAATAGTAGTTAATCTATATGCAAAAATGAATTTACTAGAAGAAGAAACAGACGAGTTTGCCTATCATGGCTTGTTTAGGGAAAGGTAAGCTAACTGATCATTAGTCTTGGGATGTGCTTTAATGGAAAAAAGAGTTTTAACTTGATCCTTCAAGAATTATTCAGTTATTAGGTAACACAAGGGCTATCCAGTAATGTAGTATTTTTCATTAGGCTATACACCAGAGCTTGCAGACACTTAATGCCTGGGGCAGAAATGTAGTTCAGATTGTTTCACTTCAAAATAGGGATGTGAAAGATAACAGGAAGGGATTCTATAGTTACATTGCAAATAAAAGACAGGCTAGAGAAAATGTGGGCCCTCTCCAGAAGCTATCAGGAGAACTGGCTACCCTGGATTTGGAGAAGGCTGAGGTTCTTAATGACTTCTTTGCCTCAGTCTTCACTGGCAAATGCTCTGACCACACCACCCTAGTCTTGGAAGGCAGACACAGGGACTGTGAGAATGAAGACCCTGGGCCTACTGTAGGAGAGGATCTGGTTTGAGAACATCTTAAGAACTCGAACATGCACAAAACCATGGGACCTGATGAAAACCATCTGTGGGTCCTGAAGGAGCTGCAAATGAAGTTGTTACGCCACTGTCCACCATATTTGAAAAATCATGGCAGTCAGGTGAAGTTCCCAGCGACTAGAAAAAAGAAAACATAACCTACATTTTCAAGAAGGGGAAAATGGATGAGCTGGGGAACTACAGACCAGTCAGTCTTCCTCCTGTGCTTGGCAAAATCTTGGAGCAGATTCTCCTGGAAGGCATGCTACGGCACATCGAAAACAACGAGGTGGTTGGTGACAGTCAGCATGGCTTCACTAAGGGGAAATCCTGCCTGACCAATCTGGTGGCCTTCTATGATGGG
>JANRGW010015476.1:0-14103 GCA_024733675.1 Psilopsiagon aymara
TGGAAATGTTATGTAAATGTGTACTGCTTTTGCATTGCTGAAGTTTTACAGATTTAGGCTTCAGTCCCATGTACCTCCACATGGTTTTTTTTTTACCCGCGTGCTTTAAGTGAAGCATTGGCCTACATTTTGTAGAACATAGACTGACATCTGACTGTAGTTTTGAGACATATATATTAGCTTGCATGTCATGTACCATGTCCTTTTCATAAGGTAAAGTTAGTATTTAGTGCCGAGTACTTTGCTAGCCATCACAAACCAGCCTCCTGTTATGTTTTAAGGATATTGAAATTAATTGGTTGTACTTAATTTTTCTCTTGTTTAGAAGAAAGGTCCTTTCCCTTTCTGATATACTGCAGAATACACATCAGATGGAGGCAGTTGTTGTTAATACTAAACAGTATTCATTTGTTTACAAGCATTTGCTCTTTGCTGAAAGGGAAGGGAACTGTGCAGCCTTCCTGCTGACCAAGGATGGCTGCACCATGTGAAACAGCCTCTGAAATTTTAGGCAACTTCAGGGCTGTAGACCCTACTCAATAGTTTGAAGACGAAAGCCAAGTGTGTTGGGACCAGTTTAGGTATCAAGGAAGATCATCCATGGTATAAAGAGCATCAGGCTGCTTGTAGCAGCCTAAGGTCACAAGGACCAATCCTGCTTTCCTGTTCTTCCCGTGCTGAGCTGTTGTATCATCATCAGGGGAGGGAAGTGTTAAAAGGGAAATGGGTGAGTGCGTCCAGGCCCTGCGATAAGGAAGGATGGGCAAGGTGGTTGAGGAGCCACAAACCCACATGAAGCTCCTCAGCCTCCCTTTATTCTTAGATGCAGACCCACACTGATGCCTTTCTGGAAGGCTGGGAAGGTGAGAGTGTAGGGAAGTGGGTATGTTGGAAGCAGGGGTGACATGGCTCATGAAACTTTAGCAAGGCAGTGTGGGTGGAAACATGGCACAGCAAGTCTGCACAGTCTAATGTGATGACACTAGGTGGCTAAGGATGTACAATATCTATAACATACATCTTATATACACACATACCATTTGTGTATGGTCCTGGTGTGTGACTCCTGGGCTCGTTTTTACCAAAAGTGTTCATTGGCAGCTCTGGAAATGCCCACATGAGCCTCAGTCCATCAGAAGAAGCATTAAGGTGTGCTGACCTCTGTTTCTCAAGACTTTATGGGTATCTTCTTCTGTCCAGCTCATGGGTGCTTTTTGACTTTATTTCCACCAAATGTAGATGGTAATGGAGCTAACACTCTTTTGTTATCCTTTGCTGTCAGAATAGCTTTAGATCTATGTACTGGGAACCTTGATCAGATATTTTTATTTAGAATAAATTCAGTTCTAAATTTAGTCTCCTTGATTAGAAGCAGCATGCTTCCAATATATATTTTCTTTATTTTGTGGACTACACTCTTCAAATATTGCTTAAGAAACTACAAAAAGGCAAAATACAATATTTTAAATGTTTATCTTACTATTGTTACTTTAAGAGGGCTGAAGTAATAAAGATGATTTTAAAACAATTGTGTCTGAAGTGGGGTTCAGGCCTGTAAATTGAGTTCAGGTTAAGAGGATGATTCTGAAGGTGAATTGAAAAGCTTTAAGTAGGTATTTTACAGAAACTTATGATTCAAAATTGAAATGAATACTGTATTGAACATCTAAGTATGCAGACCATGACATGAGGCTTAGAAAAATGCAGCTGAGGTTCTGTTGACAGGAGTGAAAGGCAGCTTACCTTGTGCTCTTCTCCCCTAGGGTGCTTGTGGGAGGGCCAGTTCATGAATCTTGCTGTTGAACAGTGCTGAATCCTGACCTATGTATGGTTATAGTGAGAGGGATTCTTTGGACAGCTTAAAAACTTGTGACCCTTTGTTTGCAAAAGGCATTTTTAAATGGCAGCATTTTAGTCTCTACAAGTGATCTGTGCTTCAGTGTAGAAAAGGATTTCTTTAGTTCATTTTTCTCTTAAGAAACTCCATTCTAAGTCAGCAATCTCATCTTCTGGTCCTGGTTAAGGCATCAGGCAAGGGAGTCAGGCTTTAACAGTCAAGCTTATGCAAACATGTGCATCCCCACACACCCAGGTTTGTTTTGTTACAAGGCAAGTGAGGGTCACCCAAAGCTGCAGCAGAGGAATTTGAGCCTTAGTTCTGGCGCTGACTGCTGTACTCCATCCATTTAAAATAGAGCTGTGATTTAGTTGCCTGAGGTGTTAGTATTTTGTTTGCTGTAGTTGAGGAGTCAGTGTAAGCTTGGGCTTTTGTGGTACTTGGTCTGCAATGCAGAGCAGACCAGTGGAGCTGTTTCCATGTTGAGGAATCTGTTCTTGGACAGCAGCCTAAGTTGTGAAGATCCAGGTCAGTGCCCACTTGCCACCGCAAGTGTCAGGCCTCAAAGTAATTAGAGAAGTCAAGTTGTGAGATACTGCGTTTCATTTGGGAGTCCTAAACCCAGCCTGCCCAGCGAAGCTGGGGGAGGCCAGGGACATAGCGTGAACACCCTCCTTGGCCATACCTAGATCCGCTTCACAAAGGAGGGCTGTGATGTGGCTGAGAAGCCTGCAGCCACTCACCGCCTTCTCTGCTCTGCAGAGGTTTCCTGAGCATGGCTTCAAAACTGTTCTCTCTGGGCTCCGTACATAAACCACACTGCATAGCCTTACACCCTGGGCTCAGCCTCCAGAGGGGAAGTGTGGGAGTTTCCTCTGGTAACAGAGAGCTGTGTTAGCAGCCCCCATGCCAGGCTGCGGTGAGGAGGCAGTGTGTGAAAATGGCCAGTGCCAGCTGGCTCACATGCCCTTGGGACTGCTTTCTTTTTTATATATATAATTTATCACATGAGAAACTGCATTAGCATAGCTCAGAGTAGCCCGGAGCTCCCTGATTCATTTAAGTTAACTTCTGGGAATCACAGACACCCTCAGGAGTGTCTAATGCAGGGAGGCAGCAACCAGCTCTCTTGTATCATAGTTTCTATGCTGTTTTTTCACTGGGAGATGCAGACAGCCATGCTTTAATGAGGCAGTTCCCATTGCAAAAGCTACTCTGTCAGAAGACCAGGTTTCTGCTTGCTATTCACCTGTGATGGTTCAAAGGTCCATACATGGGGTGCATGTTGGGCTGACTGTGGTTTTAGCTGTATCTCTAAATCTCCCTAATATGTTATTTTTACATATATGTCTGTGTAAATATATATAATGTATGCATTATATACAATACCTGTAACATACATCTTCTATACATATAATGCTTAATGTATATATCTTATATGCATATAATGCTTAATGTATGCGTATATATTTAAAATGTTATTTCTACTGACAGTCTTACTGAAGAGTCAGTTATAGGCTTCCACAGTGTGTCATGGCACAGAACACTGCTGACAAGGCAGTGGGCTGTCATTGATTTTGAGATTAGATTATTTTTCTAGTAATAGATGCGGTTTTGGTATTGCCAGCATTAGGCTCTGCAGTGTCTACTAGGACCATGCTGTTCTGGTTGCTTGCCACATCACTGACCCTATTATTTCTCTTACACCTCTGCATCACATTTTTATGCAGTACTCAATTCCAAAATAAAAGTTTTAACAGGACAGTGAACCTTTTATTTTTTCCACCTCTCTCTGTAACTCCAACTGCAGTGCGCTTTATTTAATTCACTGAAACTGCTTCTCCACTAATTGACTATTTATAATCCACTGGAACCATAACAATGACCTGCGCATTAAAATGAGAGTAATGGAGTATCTCCCTGACACAGAGACAGCCCACCTTGAAAGCCTTGACATTACCACCACCACTGGATTAGAGGAGATGTGGTTTATATTAGTGACCTGAAGAAGGTTCATGCCCTCTGGGAGAAGGCTGTTCCCTGGAATGGCAGTGTGATTAATGGTTTATTTACAGCACTGACATCAAGGCTGTCAGGACTCTTCATCAGCCTTTGATGTAAAACACACTAAGAGGCCCTAGGTCATTCTTATCTGCTCAGAAAAATCAGAAATGAGGAGCTGTTCAGCGTGGCAACAGTTCTGGTACTAGTATTTTCCACAATGGAAACAACAGAGGGAAATTACAAGGTCACTTCTACTTCTCTGGCCTAACTGGTGAGACACTATGACCACAGAGAGACTGTGGCAAGAGACAGCTAGTGACAGTTAACGTGGTGAGAACATACAGATGCCTACATCAAATCACAGGAAGTTGTAAGGGATGAGTGCTTCAGTTCTGCACCAATCACAAACCAGGATGGACTTTTCATGTCCTGGGTAAAGTTGAGCTTAGGCAGATATCTTTAGTGATTACTGTGTAGTCTGCAGCACTATTTTGTATAGACACTTCCAACTTTTGACATTTAATACTTTAATACTACTTTGGAAAAGCCTTCCACTCCTGAACACTTCCTTTGTTTTCTTGCTGAGTTGGCTAAGCACAGTCTGATTTTCCTCAGCTCTGTGTGCTGGTAAATCCCACACAGTCTGCTGCTCTCATGGGCAGCTGAGCAGTGAGATAATGTTGAGGCAGTGTCAGCCCTTTCCCTCAGCCCACTGGTGGGAATGGGTTTGCTGGCACCCAGCAAGTTTGCAGGGGCAGCCACCTCCTTCCCTGGCTGGTCCAAATGCTGTAGTGCAGAACTCATGCATGAGAGCATTTGAGTTGGGCACGTTACAGTTATTGTGCCTGTGATGCTTCGGTTCTGCATTGCCTTCACAGGGGACTAACTTAAACATGACTGAGATGCCTGAGAAGTTCTCTTGGGCTCCGTTGAAATAATAACTGGATGAAAACCAGTTACTGAATCTGAGCCAGATAAGACTGAAAATAGTACTGGTGTTGGGGGTGGGGAGAAAACTATGTTGGAGAGCCTCAGCTTCAACAGAATTTCCCTCTGTTAAGAGGTCTGGCACTTGCAGTATTGGCATGTTCCAACCTACTTGGCTTGGTGTGGGCTCCTTGCTATTTTGTAATGCCTAAGCAACATGACCCCCTGAGATAGCTCTTCTGCATGTGATAACCTGGCAGGCTGTTCTCTTTCTTATTGGGTTAAGATCTACACATAGCAATCTGTGACTTACAGGAATATGCTTACTATACATGCCTCTGAATCAAACCGTTGATTTTAACAGGGCTCTGGCTTGTTCAAAACCCTGTTAACAGGCTTGCTTGGCAGAGCTGGCTTTCCAGAGCACATTTTGCTGGGCCCACTCTCTCCTTAGATTCTTGTAGAGTACTGTATTGAAATTAATGCATGCAGTGAGGACCACCCAAAGCAAATGGTTTCCATTAGGACTAATGAGTCCTTAAGCACAAGAGCGTAGCATGTACGTGCAATGAGACCCAGAGATTTCTCAACAGATATTACTTTTGTGAAGCCAAAAGCCCCAGGATGTAGTAGGAACAAACCACCCAAATAAAGCAATCAAGAAAAAAATACAGAAGCAAATTCAAGTTTATGCACAACAAAACCAGAGCTAAACAAAGCTGAGCTTCCCTATTCTAACTAATCCTCTAAAAGGTCTTCAGCCATTGCAGTAGATGGCTTCTAGCCTGCATGTGAAGATCCTACTATTAGACAAATGATTGTAATTCGCATTCTAGCTGATTTTATTTCCTGAAAGTGCAAATTGCAAATGTTTCACGTAATCAGTATTTGACATTTCTTCTAAGTTTCTTAGGGGAATAACTCTCAGCTGCGGACCATTTGCAAATATTTCTTTCTCGGCATTTGACCTCTTTGCTGTTTCTAACTTAAATAGATTTTTCTTTTTTTGGTTGGATGCCCCTTGATTAGTCAAAATCTTGTATGTCAAAGGTGATGTAAGAGCGTAAACATTAGGTTCCCAGCTCTGGTTAAGCAGGTAGATACTGGTGAGCAACACTCAGGCACTTGCACTAGAATGCTAATGAGTGCGCACATGCATCAGTGCCAAAAAATCCAGCCCTTTTGATGCAAACATTTCATACAAACACAGAAAAGAAACCCCAAACTATGCAAAAGTTTTGCAAGAAGATGCAACTTTGATTTCCAGTTTTACTCTTAAGAGCTGTAGTATTTTCGTGACGAGTATTTCTGTTTGATTAGTACAGTTTTCCTGTTTCTCTTCCCCTCCATTTCGTGGAAGATTCAATGTAACAGAAGTTTATGTGGCCAGTGAGTCACAACCAACAACCATTATACTCAGTGTGCACTATACAATTTGGTATTTTCCAGCTCCCAGGGAATGTTGCATCATATTTTCATTTTCTCAAACTTTCCCAGGCCACTCCCTTTGTAAAATCTGTTAAAGGGCTTCTAGCCATTTTGTGGTCAAGGCTCTGTCCCCTGTGCAGCATGCTGGTCCCAGAATACCCTTTGGTAAATTCAGAACAAAGTTGGCCCTACCCTCAGGAGCCCCCAATCCCTTTCTTCTCTCCTTCTTCCATCTTCATGTGGGAACTCAAAAGCCTAAATTATTAGATGCTGCAGGGTTTGTTGTCAGTGATGAGGAGCTGCAGTATAGAAACCTGCAAGAGAAGCCTGGATTGTCTGGCACCCATCTTGGGAAATACTCAGACTTGCAGCCTTGCCCTCTCCTACTCTTCTTGTCTCACTGTCGCTACCTGAACCTCATCCCTGGCCATGTACATCTCTTAGTTCCCTCCATGTCAGTCAGAGACATCCCTCTGGTCCCCTGATGCCTGCCAGCCTGACTACTGCTGGAGGGGACATGTGCCGCCAGAGCTGCCCAGGGGCTGTCGTCCATGGTGCTGCAGTCAAAATGTGCTGGGTGAGGAGCCAGCATGGGTTAGAGAGCACTCAGGCACCAGCAGCCCAGCTTAGCAGCAAGGGAGCTCTGTCTTTTTTTGCCCAGGGACAGGTAATGTGGAGCTGCTCTAGGCTGCCGACTGTCAAATCCAGGCTAAGGAGCTCCCCATTTCTGTTAGTCTTCTTCCTGCCTGCAGTGACCCAGTGGAAAGCAGAGACTGCCTTCACCTTAAAGGAAGAGCACAGGCTGCTCCCAGGGAGAAGAGGTGATGTATTTACATGGTTTAGTGACCAGAAACGCGAGGGTTAAAGTGCAGCTTTGCCACAAGCTCTGTTTTAGGTACAACACAAATCAATAGCAGCTGAATCATATCTGCTTCCCGGATCCCTTCCTTGGGGGAAAAGCAGTACTGCCAGCTCCCTGCATGACACACAGGAGGACCTATCGGTTTGCTGGTCCTGCTCACAGCCCTGCAGCCAGCTCCCCACTCCCTCTGCCTACACAAGGAGGTGCAGAGATTTTATCTAGCAGTCAGTGCAAGGCAGGAACAAGGAACCGTAGGCCCTTTTACCCAGTGTTGTATATTAATGGGATGGGCCACAACTTGTTTCTGGAGCCTAATTTCCGCAGCAGAAGTCGCAGGTTGAGCAGGACACTTTGCCTGCTCTCCCCCACAAGCAGCATGTCAAATTCCTATCCTGTCTGCTGTATCCAGGGTCTAATATTGATTCTTGAGTCTGACATAACCTGCATTGCATTGCACAGAGTTCTTGCTGTGGAATATATTGCAGGGTCTGACGGTCCTTACGCTGTATGTAACAGTTCTTCAGGTGCCAAATCTTTCCAGTTTAAAACACAGCAGATGTGCTTGCAGTCTTGGGGCTGTTTTGAGAAACAGCTACAGTCAATCTATTTTCAAATCTGGCTGGCTAACTCATGCATCCTTGCTTAAGGGTGAATGTTTTCATAACTCGCCCCAGGAATGCCTCATCATTTTTTCTTTCTATGAAGCATTTCATTAATGAAAATCTATCGCCAGATTAATCTGTTGATATGATCTGTTCCTTAGAAGTTTCTGCATCTGGCTGGAAAGTTAATGGTTAACGGTCAAGCTTTGACAAATGCACTGATTCATTTTTGCAAGAAGTTACTGCAACTTTTTAATTCTGTAGGCGTTTCAGCTATCAAATGCCTGTGGGTTTGGATGAGGTGTCTGAAACATAGCTAAACTACAACTCAAGTGCATATGTAACACTGGCAAACTGAAAAGCAGAGCTTTTCAAAGTACTCTGAAAGAGAGTACTCCAGGCACAATATCCTTAGGCTTCTCTTGAAAAGCATCAGTGTGGAATGGGTATAATGCTGCTTCATCACAGTTGAAGACAAAACTCTCATTGACTAACTGGGAACAGCATCAAAGCCAAGCAATAACATCTGATACTGAAGCAAATGGGAACCTTCTTGCAGGAGAAACATGACTTGACAGTGTAGTGCATTGCTGTGCTTGAAGTTTTGTTTGACAAGAACTGAGTGTGAGCTATCCAGTCTTGCTCCTTGCTCACAGAAAGAGGCAGAGTTGACACTGGAGTTTTTTACCTACTTTTGAGCTGTCAAAGCAGAAGCAAAACAGTGTTAGCTAAACTAGTGCCTTTTTTTTACACACCAGACTACAGAAGTGGTTTCCTGCAAGGATGAGATGGTTGTAGTCAGGATACAGGAATGAAGTTCTGGTCTGAGGTGATAATGTTTCTCCCCATTGGCATGCTTGGACATTTTCTTTTCCAACCTAGTTAATGTTATGATTCTGTGTATGGGAACCCCAAGTCCATGAAGACACTCCCTAAAGATGCTGCTCTACTACTCTCTCAACCTGGAAGTACTCAAGTTGCAGAGGCCTCCCCTCTTCTCTGGGCTCTTAAAGCACTTAGGGCTCCTATGTTTTCCCAGTAGTGCCCAGCTCACTGCTTCAGGGCTTTGGCTAGATTCAGATCCACAACTAGATGCTTCTCTGCTGAAGTCCCCTGGGGTACCAGACATGCTGAGGCTCTCGGCATGCATTAATTGCATGGGTACAACAGCCCCTTGTAAATCAGTGAAGGATGCTTCTCTCTTCTAAAGGATGGTTAGAGATGGAGGAGTTAGTGGCCTGCCTCTTTCCATTCTTGTTCTTCCCTTGAGCTAGGACACATGGATCTAGCAGACTCTTCAATTCGAAGGCACTCAAACTTTGCTGGCCAAGCAGAGCCCTGCCCCAGCCTGTAAGCTGCTGTACTGGGAAACACCGCCCTACTCCCAGCTTGCTCTGCAGCATGTGCCCACCTTGTCACGCCAATGGCTGAGTACCAAAGTGAGTGTGGCTCTGATGAGACCATGTGCATGGGAGGGTGTTTGCAGTGATGTAGCAGATATGTCCTGGAGAGCATGGGGGCACAGCCTCATGAGAAAGCTTAGCCTCATCATGATCCCTGCTCAGGAGGCACAGGACTATAAGTCACCAGCACCTGACAGCTGCCTTCAGAGTACTGAATTCACAGTCTTGCCCTCTGTCTTCTTCTGATTTTGCTCTTGTCTATTTGTGTCACAGGATTTAATTTAAAGTCAATTTTACTAGTGTAAATTCTGATATTACTCAAGAGAGTTGAGCTTTACTGGCAACGGGTGAAGTGTAAAGTACAGCTGAAGGAACATCTCAGCATAATGCATTATCAAGCACTGAGTCAGCATAGATGCAACACTTGTAATCAAGAACATTGCCTGTTTACTTCAGTGTGATTAATATCAGTCATCTGCTCTTCGTTAAATAGTTAGATCCTTGATAATAGGAAATTTCCTGGAGTTATATTTGGAAATCCCATCCGTTTCTCAAGGATTTACCTGCTGGATCTTCACCTTGTGTGGCAACAGCAGTGGTGCTGGCACTGGGGTGTCCAGCACCAAAGCTGATCCAGCTGGAAGTACTGGATGCTCAGAAAATCCAGAGGCAAATCAGGTTTGAAAATTAATTGCTTTTTAATATAGTTCAAATCTACAGGCCATGTGTGAGATAAAATAATGCCTGAGATATTAACAGTGTTCCTGGTTATGCTAAACTTTAGTCTGCATAAGGCTAAGAGGTTCCTTTTAGACCTTGGTCTTTGACATGGAAACAATTACTACTTGAATGTGGTCTCTTTTTCACTGTCATCCTGAATTTGTCTTGCCTCTTAGCAAACTAATGCATGTCGAAAAGATTAATGGATTAAACATGGCCAGGGATAAGCCTATTACACTAAAGCCCTTTAAAATCAATCCATAGCTTGTAAAGGAAGGGATCACCTGAAATACAAGCCTTGGGGAATATCGACAGGGTGCTGTGACCATCCCTACACCATGGATGTTGTTGTAGGCACAACCAGACTGGACATGCCAGCTTTGAGTGCCACACAGGCCACAGCCAAAGCTGGATACTGGGACTAGGGGGGCTTCTTGCTACCTCACTGCCACCCAAGCCATAACCAGTATAGCCAGTTCTAGTATTGGGAAAGATGACTTTACGCAACTGTGCTTCTCTTGACTTCCCACAGGTTTCTTTTGCAATTCGTGGTCTGAACTCAGACCCCAAAGCCACTGGCCCAGTGGATCTTGCTAGTGTTATCTTCCACTCTGACAGCCCCACGGAGCTCGACACTTCCCTGAAGCTCCACAATGTCTCTTTCAGCATTTTCTCAAGAGGTTTCGAAGAATGTTTCACAAACAACTGGCCTAACATGCGAAAAAAATACCCATCTTGTTTATCCATGCTCCAAATTATTTACCACAACTGGTCTTCTTCCAGTATAGTTTACACAGCCCTCGTACAGTTTATTCCATAATTTAAAAGTTATCTTTAGGTATTTTTAAACATTCTGTAAACATTGTTTTAATAGATCATTATTTCATATATAAAAATGTACATAGAGGGAAAAGAAAGTGTGACCCTCAAAAGCAGGGCCCTTGGTAAAGAGAAGGAAACTACTGTTTTTGATTCCAGAGCTTGTACTACCTTTCTGCTCCAAAACACGCACTGTGCCTTAGAGGATGAGCACCTGGGGTCTGCATCCACTGGAAGTGTCACAAACTGGGGTCAAAAAAGATCTGGTGCCTTTGAAATAAACTTTGCATGTATTTATGCTTAAGCCAAAGGAGTTGCCCGCACAGTAGGCAGGCAAGCCTTATGAAGAGTCTTATTTCCTTCTCCACAATTGGGCAAATCAGCAGCAGTTAACTCAGTACATCAAGACTTTCTCAAGTCAGTCTCTTAGTTTAATCTCAAACGTGCAAAAGCTGACTGTATCTAAGAATGCAAGTGTTTAAGACAGTTCATCTTACATGTGGGGAATATAATACTGGATCCAGCTGGAGCATGAGCAAATACCACACAGTTCCCAGAACACAGTGTTCAGTCCACTCCTAAATTACCTGGTTGTGTTGCAGTTATCTGACTTCAGCTGACTGCAAATTCTAGTCATTGATCTCCTATAACGTGAAGGCTTTATACTGACTCTAAGTCTTTTGACATTGGAAAAGGAGACGAACAGATTAGCTTAGATACAGAACAAGATAAACTCTTTTCAGGAAAATCACTTCCATGTCGAAGAAAATCAGAAGCCCAACAAGCAGGCCAAGCAAAATGAAGTGAGAATCGCTGATCCCAGCATAAGGAGCCTTTGGGAAGGTACAGAGGGTCTTACAACATTGAGTCAACCAATAGTTCACTGAAGTGACAAGTGATTTTGACCATCTCTGATGAGATGTTTTCAGATGTAGGGAGCTTGAGTTTTAGAGGTGCTTTCCCATTGTTTTCAGAAAAATTATCTCTTGAATTTACCAGCTGATAAAATCTGCACATTGAAAAAAATGAAAGTTTCCAATGTAGAATCTGTAACTATTGAAATAAATATTGCAATTAATTTTTTTCAAATAAAAACAACTTTGCAACAAACCTTTCTCTTTTGGACAGTGTTTACACTACTATGCAGATTTGACTGATGACTTAGAATTTGGTTGATAGTCCAGAAATGCTCACTGCATGTTCCTTCTCTGTATTCAAAGGAGACTGGATAAACATACAATGCTTTCTTGAAATGAAAGAAGATTTTATACTACTCATATAAAGAAAATGTGGTACTTTGTAAATAAAAGCAATTTTATCTCCATAGATATTCTAATCTTTGAAACTATGATATCTTTTCATTTAGGTAGAGACATATAGGACAATTTGTTCAATTTCAGTAACATTTGTCTTTAGGTTCTTATGAAAAAATGCCTTTTTCCTTGCCTGAGAATGTTTTTGTCTTCCTTTTCCTTACTTTATTTCAGAATGAGCTTCATGATGTAAGTTATATTGACAATTTGAAGTCACAGTAAAAACAAAAATAAAAGTATTTTGTTTTACTGCAATGGACACTGTCAGGAGCACACAGGGACTCTGAAGGGTGTAAGGTCATTTGTTAGGTTTTTCTAAATCCATTCTCTCTTCATTTCAAATGACCACTGGAATGTCATGAGCATTTGGAAATCACTGCTTTTGCCTTGAAGGTACGTTGAAACTTTGCTGTGGAGAATGACCATAATGCTTTAAAATCTAACTGACCATCAACATTTCCAGATGTGCAAGGAGGACTTGATTTCTTTCTCAAAGCTGCTTTTCAACACACAACCAAGCCAGCAATGCAGTTCAGAACATATGGAAAAGGCACCAAGCGTCTGACCTTCTGCTGGAAGAGACCTTTACTTGAGATTTGTCCAGTGTGTATCTTACATAGAAACTAGTGCTAAGTATACAAAGCAAAACCACATTTTTGGCTTTAGTGAAACAAATTACAGCCCCTGACACTCCAAAAGAATGCAAGCTACAGAAAAAGGAAGAAAGAAGATTTAACGCATCCAAAGTGAAAGAAATACAACATGCTTAAATCCAAACCCTCCCAAATATTGTCTTTAAGTGAAAATATCATGGGAATAATTTCCTTTGACAGACATAGTATTTCTGCCCTAAAGATCCTGTGCACATCTCTTTCTGCATGTACTGTACATCTGCAGTAATATTGGTTTTCATAATTTTTAATTACTGTTGATTCTTTAATAGAAAACTGAAGCAAATAATACTTTTTTTTTTTTGAGAAGAGAAATTGCTCATACAAATTAAATAATTCATGTAAAGTGGTGCAGATTATATATGTGTATTCTATTACACAGGTAATACAACTGCTAATACCATACTTCCTTCTTCAAAAAAAGTCTTTTGTTCTTTGTTCCTTTTCTTCTTTCCCTATAACAGAGCAATGTACCTTTAAAGGAGGAAAATTCCCAAAGTAACAAGCAAACAAAAACTTAAAGATTGATTTAATGTTGTAATGCTATGGCAGTAAATGAGGATTCAGGAAATGTACTATTCCAAATGTATAGCTAATAACAGAGACTTCAGGCACTGTTATAAAATATAAACTATTCACCAATTCTTTGCTGGGCTGTACTCCAGGGAAACTGCATTCTTTGCAGAATACTAGGGCTGTCAGAAACGTAAATAGAATAGATGTCTATATTGGAAGAAGACTTTGATTTTCCACACTGAAAGTATCTCAGAGAATTTACAAATCTAAGAGTGGATAATACTTTCTGTTGCCAGACCCCAGGTATGATAAATGTATCCTTTCAGAAGAGCATTTTAGCCACTTTTGTTGTGAAGTGGCAACGGCAGAGTTGGCAACTGTGTAAGTTAAAACTTATGAACCAGACAGGATGCTTAGCTAGTAAAGCTGCTTTAATGTTTTCCTTTCAAGTACAATGCCTGTATCAGTCCAAATATTGTTTGTTTCTCTACTGTGTGACATGCCATTTTGCTTAATTTTGTGGCATAATTTGGGTTCAGAACTCAGGAAGTACGAGGTAGTTACATGGCTATTTGCGTTTATTGCTCTTGCTGCCAGTAAAACAGTGAATCCTGCCATGGGCTCAGCCTTTTAGAGATGTTTGGAACAAATGTATTTCGAACTAGAAGAGGCTATTTTTACATTGGAAAAAAAGGTGTATAAAGAGCATTTTATGTTAGTTGCCGTGGTTTAGGCCGTAAATCAGCCACGCAGTTTGCTACATAGAGAACTGAAAGAATGCAACTCCCACAGGTTGAGATAAGAACAGTTTAGTAACTAAGGTATAACATAAACCACTACTGCTACAACTAATAATAATAATAGCAAGAGAAATACAAAGGAAGAGAATACAACAGCTCACCGCATATACTCAGCCCTACCAAGCAGTGCACCCCCCACCACCCTTCCAGGTCTCTCCTCTCCGTTTCTGCATCCTGGGCATGACATGCTATGGTATGGAA
>JANRGW010015477.1:0-31114 GCA_024733675.1 Psilopsiagon aymara
CCGCCCCCCCCCCGGACAGGGCGCCGGCGGCTCCCCGGAGAAACACCCCACGCTTCGATGTAAAATGGCGTCTTCTCAAGAGAAAGTGGCGGTGTGGGGAGGGGGCCGCTCACTGGCAGCAGCACGGCAAGGTGCGCTGCTCTAGCGAGGAGAGGGCAGGTAACAGAAACCCGCGGGACACCCGGTTTACCTTGCGCTGCCCTGCCCGGCCTTGTCGGTCCAGCCTCCCCTCCTTAGCCCAAACAGCGGGGCAGGAGCTAAAGGCTGATGCTGAGACCCCGCTGCGAGTTTTGGTTTCACTTCAGCACAAACCAACCAAACGGGAGCTAACACAAGCAGCATTCTCTGCTGCCGAATGGCCCCAAACGGTTCATTTTGCCTTGCTAGGCAGGACGGGTGAATCCCGTGACGAGGTATCTTTCACCGCACAGCGAGCTCTGGTGCCACTGCTTTGAGCCACCAGAACTCCAGCACTGCTCTCTGGGGCTTACTGGGGATGGGGCGGGGAAGGGGTAAAATAGACTGCCAGATCCAAACCTTTAAGTCTCCAAAGAGGTGATGCCTTGAAATTTTTCTGGTGCCATGCTGAGACCATACTGCTCAGAGCCGGGGACCCAAGTTGCAAACCACTCTCTACTGTGGCAATAACCTTCCTCTAACCCTGCTGCCAAAGAATTTTGCAGTCAGCAAATCTTCCTTTCTTTGGCAGTTTACTTATTTGCAGAAAGAACGTTTGACTGTGGCATGTCCTAAAAGAAACCCAGACTGAGAAACAAAGATCGCTCCTTCACAAAAAGGGTTCTGCATGCAGTCACCGAGGCAGGAAAAAAAAAGCCAGAAGGTAGCTTTCTGTAAATAACACGGCATCTACCACCACCTTCCACCCTGCACACTCCCACCGTGGGGGAGTGGAGTTGTCCAGTGTCAGACAATAAATTGGGTCGAGGTGTCATGGCCAGGAGCACATAACAAATGTTAAAGGCATGCTGCTAACTAACTTCACATCTCTTTGCAGCATTTCTTTCACTGTCACCTACAGTACAAAGGAGAAGGGAAAAATCTGTCAGAGCTCCAATACACAGGCAAAGCCCAGATAATCCAGGATCCACACAATCTGCATTTCACATCTAAAAATTCAAATCTTCTACCACTGAGACAACCTGCCATTTGTCATTCTGTAAGAATTTGGGTATAATTAAATACTGCTAGAGATGCAAGGAAAGCTGTGTTATTTCCTGTGAGGAGAAAAAGGTGACTTAGAGGTTTTTAATATTATAGTTATTGCTTTTCAGAAAGTCTCCTCAGGAAACGTTGGAAAATCCCTTCTCTCCAAATAGACAAGCCTAAAATTACAGATTCATTAAATCACTGTGTGGGTAAGAAGTTTCTTCATATAGTATCACTATGTTTAAAACAGAGAAAACACAACCTCCTTTCATCTGCTGAGGATGAGAAACATATAGCAAAAAGGGAATACATAAACAAAGCACACTGCTCCTTGGCACAGTCTTTGCTGTCAAAACTTGCTCCTGCTCAGGGTCCTTTTCCCCATCCTACTTACATTTATACTGTCATTGTCCCAAACTTTTATTTCAAGGTTGCATTTAACACTTCAGGATTTACTGAGTGAGCAGTGATGCTACCAGCCCTTCAGCTTGATACCAAAAACATCTGATTGAGCCCCTGCAACAGAATTTAATCCACTACGCAGCTGCCTAACATGAAAAATACTCTCTGCAGAATGCATCTCATCACACACTTCTGTAGGAAAATATTCTCTCTATCAAACCCAAAACAAAGAGTTTGCTAATCTTTTTTTTTTTTTTTTTTTTTTTTTTTTTGAGAACTGAGCAGCAGTGACATCAAATACACAAGGGCCACAGACCAAAGCAGTTGGAAACTAGTAGATATGTGCAGTTCAGATCAATCTGGTTATCTCTAGTGAGTGTAACTAAACAAAATGAGCAGAGTAAACACTTTCATAAACTTAAATACTTTGAGCTGCACTAATTTATCTATTCCATCAGGCTAATCTAATTTATCTGAGTCAGTAAACAACAAAAATATGTGAGCTGCTCACATTTTCCCACAAATAATATCCCGCCATGTTGTCTGTGACCACGACAACTCTCAGCTGCATTCCACCAGACTTAAACAAATATTACCATTAGGAAATGTTTTTTCTTCTCCAGGCTTCACTTCTTTTCTGTAAAATGAGCAGCTATTATCGATATGCTAGTACTCCAGCTAGAAAGGGAACCAGGTGTCCAAATCAGAGCTCAGTGGAAGCTGATAATTATGTATGTCTACAGATTCTCTGGTTTAGTGGATCTGTGCTACCTCCCGAGCCAACACACAACTCTTGATAATGAGGCTCAGAGGCAGCAGCTGCCCTCTGGCTCTGTACTTCTGCAGAGGTGCAAACCTCTTTATGGCAGCTTTGTTAAAGCTGGATTTTTAGTTTCTTGCTTACAACTATACTTTGCTTCAACAAGGCGGTTAGATCTGTAAGCTACTTTAAACAGCACAACAGTCCCACCAAAAACAGAGGTCCAATGGCCTTGAAATCAACCTCACACCTGAGAGCCTTGCTCAGTGGTTGCTTATTTCCGTAGTTCTCCAGGTGGCTGCCAGAGCAGTTTACTGCAGAGGTGCAGTATGTTACACATGCAAGTAAGCTGGTGACACACTACACACGTACATTGAGAAAACACTCAGAAGGATCATCTTGATGCATCTGTGAATGCAGGAGAAGCCAACAGGTTTTCCTAAGAGTTGCACCAAGTTACAAAACTGTGAGAAAATAATTTTGTTTATAGGCTCTGTTGCCAGTACATAAAAGGAACTAATATTTGCGTAACAACATCTCACCAGCTCATAGAATATCGCAAACATTAATGTCCATAAAGCACAATGAGCAGGAGACTGATAAGACTTACTATTCCTACTCCAAGACCGCCCCCAGTGGCTCATTAGCAATTGACTTTACAGTTATACATGCAGTTTTTCACATAGGCCACCTCCTAGGGAAAACAGATGGTGAGAAAGAGCATTCCCTCCCCTTACTGCCATCCCCCCAAAGAAGTAACTTCTCCATTTTAACAGGTTTTTTCCCACCATTAACATTTAAATTCACAAAAAGAAAAAAGGATTGGTGTGTCCTGGGCAAATAAATAGGTATACACAGGAGAAGCTAAGACATTAAAAAGAAAAGGGCTATTTCTGTACTTGGAAAATTAGATAGGCTATTCATGCCTTACCCCCACCACCTCCTTCCAGGAAGCCTCCTAATTTTGGAGACATGTTTGGTCAGTGCTTCCCCTGGACTGTAAAACACTACTATACAGCAGATGACAGATAAAATTATCTTTTACAGATACAGTTTGCTTATATGTATGCATATATATGCTCTAGACTTTCCCAGGTTTTTTCTCACAGACACACAAGAATGCAAGAGAATTAAAATGTATAGGTAGTTCCAACACTACAATTCTGTCTTTTAGACAGCTCAAATAAAATTGTGCCGTATCTGGATATTTTAGTCACTCCATGGAGAACTTTACCTGTTTCACATTGTGGCAGTGGTCCTAATCCCAAGGAGGGCAAGTAAAGCCTCAATGTCCTCCCGTGACAATGCAGTACTATTTATCCACAAGTAAAAACCACATACAAATCACTGGGTCCTATTTTCTCCTGACACGGGAATGTGGATTTACATCAAACCACAGACACAAAGCTTCCTTCTTCGACATTGACACAAAATGTTCCAAAAGACATTAAAAGGAAGGACCATGTATTTCTGAAAGGTAGAGGTGTTCTCCCCAGATCGCCCATGTTTCATATCTGTTTCTCTCACGGTGGTGTAATTGATTTAAACGTATTTTTAAAAGACAAGGATTTGGGTATTTAACTGCTGATACCTTTGAATGGAAAAGGATACAAGAGGACCATTACAGGTCTGACACTCCAGAAACTGCTTCCAGCAGCCTAGCACATATGAAGAAGCACATCTACTAATGAACTGGCTAACTCTTCAATAGCAGCTGATTTATATAAACTACAATGGTTTCTACTGAGTTAAATGTATTTATAACACATTGCAACATATAAATTTGCAGCAGGGGGGGACCCCATGCTTTCCATGGCTTTTGATCAGGCACTGTGTTTATTGTCACTCATTTTGAAATTAGATGTCAAAGTAGAAGGGACTTCAATCACAGTAACCCTATCTCGTGGTGGTGGTTTCAGATAGCACCCTCTGGCAAAATGGCTAATTAGCAGCATTTTCTGAAGATCTGGGGCACCCAACTTGAGACAATCTGTGTCTGATTTCCAGAAATGCTGAACATTCAGAGTTTTCATTGGATGAGCAACAACACAAGGTAGCTCAGCCTGGAAAGGCAGAGAGAGACGCTTCAGAATACTCAGCATTACAAGACACATAATGGGTGGTCACTTCAGTCTGAACACAAACCCAGCAGCATCAGAAAACATTACATATTGCCCAAATTCCATCAGCATAAAGTTAAGCTGCTTGTAAACAGACAAGCAAAATTAAAAGGAAATTCCTGTTTTGTATTTGAATTGCTGTTTTAAGACTGTGGCATCTGTTGGTATGTGTCTGTTGTAGAGTTAGGCATGAGCAGCAACCCATGCACAGACTCATTTACTTTGGTAAGTATTCTCTACATTTTAAGTTGTTAAGATTCCTTATGTATACAAGTGTGATTCTGCAATCATAAGGTACACCCAGGCACTACTTGAAAGTATTCCTCACAGCAAGAATGAAACTCATGAAATTTAGGTAAGTTTACAAAATGCCTCGATAATGCTAGAATTAAAAGGATATAGGAAGAGATTCCCTATGCCTCCAGCACTTTGAAGTACAAGACACAGATATTCTTTCTTTCCTTCTTTGTCAGAAAAAGAGCAAACAAGATGTTAGAACAGCTCAAATGGATCGCAGAATAAAAATGGTCACGTTTCCTTTACTTATGGAGTGCGACAGGATAGACAATATTTATAACACAAAAAAATCTACATTTAGACAAGTCAGGAAAGAAAATGCTTGATCGGGAGAGTGTGGCAACTTTTTCCTGGTGAGGGGGAAATTCTGGAGTTTTGAAAGTCTAATGAATGATGGTTTTGCTTTATAGCTTCTTTTACAGCTGGTGGTTATGCAGCTGACATGACTAGAATTGGTTAGGAAGACGTTGCACTGATTTTTATTAATAAGGGCAGAAAGCATCCAAAGGCTGACCCAAACAAAAGTGATGTCATGGCTGCAAAGATTTGAATCCAAATGCTTACAATTACACAACTGCATTTTTACTTTTTGGCTACATGGTGCTGTAGGCACAGTGTTATATGAAATAGACCTACTAGGGTGGAAGCAGACACCAAACTCTCTAACAGTGGTCTCCAACTGAGAACTATTTGAACTGTTCCAGACATGTGCTCATGGGAAAGTGAAACAAGCCTCTGAATTTAGACAACTGTTATGAAAGCAATATTTTATCTAGTAGAGTTACTGCTTTAAAAACAAACATTTCCAGTCCATGCAAGGAAATGGGCACTAAAGTATCAGAAGGTATAATTCTCTATTCCCGTGAGCATAAACTAGTTGGAAATTTTGTGCTAGGAAAATTTCAGCTCATTGTGACTTACAAGTTTCATTGCTACAAGTGACTGGCAGAGTGCTTATACCCTCCACAAAGAATCAATATCCTGTGTGCCTATCACAATATGCTGGTAAACCCGTTTACTCTCCATGGAAGTGGTAAAGGAAGGATAAGCAGCACTGCACTCTCCAATAAAAAAAGAAAAAAAAGCTGCCAGCCCACAGTTGTTAATCTCTTCCACTCAAGAATTATGAAGAAGAAAGTAATATAGACTGTAAATTGTGCAGCCAGCCCAGAAAGCTCAGTTCAGTGGCACTCCAGCGTCACTCATGTGGCCATGGTGTGACTTGTTAACAGTCTTTATAGAATTCTTGGTGAGAAGGGTCAGGATGAGGGAGGCAGCTTTTCCAGGCAATGCACAGCGCAGAGGATCTTGCAGCTTCTCTTTCCCCATATGAGACAGATGCTTTATAAACATGCCTACCCGGTCATAAGGGGTTTTCTCATGGATGGCCCAGTATTTGTTACAGTTGATCCTTGCTTAGAGAATAAGAACGTAGAGAAGGCACTCGGTTCACGGCATTGCCATCACACAGCCATAGACTCAGTAACATGGATGCTTCAGTAAAGTCAGGGTCATGTCCAGAAGATAAGGGTCTCCAACAGACAAAACTAAACATGCAATCACTACAGAAATCTAAAGCAAACTGAGAGGCACCCTATCAGTGTCTCTATTTTCTAGCAGCAAAATCTCCATGTGGCTGCATCTTTCTTTGGATTAATTCACCAGTTAGTTCAAATGGATCTCAACTTCACTTCTTCCTGCCTTGCAAAATTTTTCACTGTGCTTCTACCCTGCGAAAATGAGTGGCACTGTGTTGTTTCACAATGTCAGAGGAGCAAAGTCTGTCCTAGAACAGGAACTTCAGGTTCAGAGTTGGCAGAAATGCAGCCCATCAAATGCTGCTGCAGCAGTGCTGTTCTGGGGTAGCAAGTCTTGCATTGAGAACTGATCCACAGCCATATCCCAGCTCAACCACAGAGGAAGCCCAGACCAAGGGATGAACGTGATTACTTGCTGTTCAATCTTGTGCAGATTGAAGAAGCAGGTCAAGTCTAATAGCAAGGAGCAAAATATCATCTGTGTTACTGCTACAATTCGTAAAATGAAAGCTTGGATTTCACAGTAACAGCTATTTGCTGAAACAAAAAACAAATTATATACAGTATCACCCTCCATACTGCACATCCAGGAATTGTGAAGAGAAGGGAAAATCTAGTCTGCATTGCTGGGGAAAGTTATAAAATATTCAGAAGCATTTAATAATTTACACAGTTGGACCACTGACCTTAAAAGTTGTGTTAAAAAATTAAGAACCTCAAAGAAAATTTATTCATAAATGCAGACTGTACTTAAAACAGATTATTAGTTCCCCAAAGTTATTAAATATGACTGAATTTAATAACAAATTAAGTATTAACACAATTATGTGTATTAGTAAATGTGATTGTATCTGAGAACTTCAGAGCACAGTTATGCAGCATCAAGCTGAGGCAGTGAGTGAGTGTGACACCTACAGAAAAAGCCTAGCTGAGGCACTAACAACTCTCATCTGTGCTCAGCTGCTGTCTGGCATAATACCGAGGACATTTGCAGCCTGGCAAAATACTTATTGTGAAACTCATCTGAATTTAGATTTCATTATAAATGAGACAACAGCCCCTTTCTCCACCATAGCTCATGTATGAAAAATTATCTCTAAACATCGGATTCTTCCCTTCCACCTTATTACTCCTAATCTGTTCACCACACAGGCCAAAGTAAAACAGCACTTGAACAGTGATTCAAGAAACATCGGTATGATCTGAAACCTGGTATAAACAAGGATGCGTTTGTTAACTGTCACTAAAGTGGCATTCAGTGGAACAAGTGTTAACATGCTACAGGAACAAAATTCAAGATGCAATTAAAAGTAAAGAATATATTCCTCACATCTCATCAAAGTTGTCATACAGATTTATTAATACAAAATATGAGCATTTTGGGTCAGCTGACCAGTGAGTATTCCCTAGATATTCACTCTTTAAAGTACTTCATGATTTGCTATGCAGAAATAATGTCTGGACTATTATTTTACTGTACATACCACAAAGATAAGAAGCCCTTCACTTGAGAGGAATACCTTTTAGTTTTCAGTGAAAAGAACAAAAAAAGCTATGTTAACCTACATACATGAAAAGTGCATCTTTGATTGTCAGGTGCTGAAATATCTTGCTCAATTTGCCTTGACTCAGGAAGTGCTCTCTGATCTCAAAATTGTTGATGCTAAAAAAAGTGCATTGTCTTAAAAGAGCAGAGCAGACAGTACTATAAAAATAATGAGCTGGGAAGACTCTTAAGCCTTTTACATAATAGAATCTCTCACTGCACTGAGGAAGATACCCTCAAGGCCCAGTGTAGCTCTTTACTTTTATTTTGGCTTAAACAGGCAAACACCATAGCATCAATTAGAGAGGCCACTTATTTACTAAGCATTCAAAATCTACAGTAGTTAAGAGGATTAATTGTCTTCATGCATATAAAATTTAAACATAAGAGATTAAAGACAAACCAACCTGGTCACACACAACTAACTTCAATTAACCTATCTGCACTCCTTAAGCATTTTTATTAATAAGCACAGACCACTGGTCCTGGTTCAGACCCTGATCCTGCCACAAGTTTTCTCCATGTGAATTGTGAGAAGGAGAACTGTCAGAACAGAGCTTCAGAAGGGAAAAAAAAAAAAAAAAAAGACAACTCTTGGAAACAACTGTAAAGCAGGAGCTGAAATAGTATTGCACCTAAACCACAGCAGAAAACATATGGAGACATCCATAGCCGCCTTCAGAAATTACTAGCATTTGAGCATCTAAACACTGGAAGCAACTTTACTGTAATCTGAAATTCGAAAACAACTCTACTAATGATAGGAGAGCAAACCACCCAATGGTACAAGCTACAGCTGCTCCATTCATATCAGTGGATTTATTGTGCTGAAGCAATTTACATCTATCGCATTAAACATCCCAAAATGGGGACCTCATGCCACTTTATCCTTACACAATTTAATTAATGCCAGTCTCAAGCTTCAGCTCTGCCTGGTTAGGAACCCATGTTCTTTCTGACCTTCACTGCACAGGAGACTGCCAGCAAAGTGCTGCAGCAGTAGTCAGGGCTTGAACAGTACACACTTGTCCATATTAGTTTTCAGTATTAAAATCAAGTCCAATTCTTCTTCGTGAGGCCCTTTTCACAACAAAATAGTATCTTTAAATCTTCCTGTTCTCTACTACTTGAAATCATTGCAATGGACAACTGCTGAGGGAGTGGAGGAGGGAAGAAAGGTTGTTAAAGACTGCCAGTGTTGTGAGCATGGCATTTATTTACGCAGACTGTACAGGATTTGGCTATAACAAAGATAAGAAATTTCATTTAAGCATAAGAACAACACTTTTTCCCTGTACAGGCAATTGAACACTGGAACACCTTGCCCAGGAATGTCTCTATCCATGGAGATGTTCAAAAGCCAGCTGGAGAGAGCTTCAAACAACCTGCTCTAGATGGCCTACTCTGAGCAGGAGGGTTGCAGCAGGTGATCTCCAGAGGTTCCTGCATACCCCGATTTCTGTGATTCTGTGTCAACAGTTAAAATAGTGGCAGCCACTGCTTCAGCTGAGGCTGAACATGCCCCTTTCAACAATCAGAACAACAGTAACACAAAACCCCCACTACACAAAGCCAGACACCTCTGTAACTAAGCTGAGTATGGAAGTTTCTATACTGCCTGGCTCCTGATACTTTGATTTCAAGCCATGATACATCTTCAACCAGCACCACTAAAGTATCATAACCCAAGTCCCATATTCAACACCAGAAGTGATGGGGGTTTTAAGTTGAATTATTTTTTTTAACAGAAGTAGGTAGCACTGACAGCTGTCACACTCTGTGCCCTCCCACTGAACAGCAAGCTAGCTACATGACAATTAGGTAACAGAGAAGAGTCCCATAGCAAAACTAAACCTAGTTTTAGGCGGTCTTGATGTAATACTAGTTTTAACCAATAGCTTCATTGTAAAACTGTATACTCAGATAGATATTTTTCCTATTCGTGCTCCTGCTAGCCCTGTGCAGGTAATCACCCTGACCAGATGCACAGGACTGTGAATTTTAATCCTCCTTCTGAAGTGCCAGCAGAATTATTGAATAATTCCACTAATTTCCAACATGTTACACCTGTGCAAGCCCATGGGCTCTTCATAGGAGAAAGCAATATCAGAACTTGGCCTGATGAATCTTTACTGCTGGCAATGGCACAGGAAGAGCATCCCACAGAAACTGTGCAGAACTGCCAGTTCAGAACTGTAGACCTGGCTGTCATATCTCCTCTCCCCTGGAGCCAGCCTTTTCCTACTGCACATCCTTCCTACCAACAGGCCACCTAATTCTGAGTACTTGGAGGAATCCACCAGTCTAGATTAGGAACAATTTATTTATTTTTTTTTTAATCAGGTTAAAATCTCTCTTTTAAATAACTATGTATTTGAGCAGGACCATATATCTTCTTCTTCTAGATAGCTCCTCCAATGTCTGCCATCAACTGTTCCTTTTTGGCCATAGGAAACATTAGTTAATTTGTAAAAAAGCACAAAGAGCTTCAATGTAGGAAATTGTATGCATGCTCTCCCACATTTTATAGCCAGCCAGCTGACTGCATGATTTCCAGGCATCTAAATTTTGGATGTAGAAAGATAACAGTGAATCTAATTGGGGACAGATGGGCCATGGCACACTGCAACAGCTTCTCAGTGACTGTAACCTTTCTGCTAATAAATAAACCCAGCGGACCAATGAAGGTTCTTTAAAATGTAAGTAGTTATATAACAAGTGGAATATAGACTTAAGGCAGAGGAGCAGCCTATATACCTCTTGCCGGTAATTTCCCTAAGTGTTCAGGTAGGAGCAATGGCTTTATTGCCCCATTTTCAGAGGAACAGGATGATACATAACCTGAAGGCTCTCACCGCATGTTCTCATGTTCTTCAGCTTTATCTATTCTAGAAATCATTGGTTTATGTTTCCTTCTTGAAGGCCCCTTCAGTATTCAAAGTAATGAAACACAAGGCTTAGCTCTGTTGTAAAATATTGCATGTGGTAACATCTGGAAGTGCTGTAACAGGATTCTCGAATCAGGGAACTGGTTTATTGTTTGGGGGTTTTTTTAAATGTTGACCTTGAACAATGTAGCAAATGATTCACAGAAGTATAAACTGTACTCAATTGCAATAACTCTCTCTCTGTTTCCGATGTGCAAGCTGGATATAATTGATGTAAATACCACCAGCAGAGGGACAAATTCAGGACCCAGGACAAAAAAAAAAGTTTTTAAATCAAGTCTTGATTTTTTTTACAATTGAAATTCAATCACAGAGGTAACGCCTGATGTGTTATACAAGCTATGTCCAAATGTACATAAAAATTGAAAGGGAAAATAAGAAATTGTCATGTCATAATTACATGGGCAAAATGCAGTTATTCATTTAACAGCATCTTTCCCAATCTTTTTAGGCAGAAACAATCTGGCAGTAGATATTGAGCAGTGAAGTCTTTCACAGTCATGTTTTATGAAACGCAGGCCAGTTGAAAAAGCTGAGCACTCAGCAAGCAGAACCAACTAGTTTTGAATGAAGATCCAAATAGAAACAGTAGATTAAACTGAAACTAAGTTATGTGGAAGTCTGCCAGTTTAGTGCTCCTCTGCAGCTGGCTTAGCGAAGCCATTTCACACCTGGCTGAAACACCTACATGGTCCCTACCGACAAAATGCAGTATCTGAACACTTTCTAATCTTCACCACGCGACACTGCCATGACAAATGCTGTTGCTGTTGATACTCTCTGGTTTACAAGTGGAAAGGTGCAGAGAAATTAAGGGCTGGATCCACAAGAGCAGCTTGCATAGCGAGTACTGGCTCTGCTTTGCAACTCCCACCCACCAGGGTGGCCCTCAGTTCAACACCAGCACTGGTGGGAAGCTCCCAGGTGCCAGAGGTGGGACAGAGGGGGAAGAGATGAGGCCAGGCTCAGATGCCCAAGTGACTGATCCAGTCTACAGTTACCTGTTAAACACCCGCTAAAAATAAAGAGCTAAGTTCCATTTCTCAACCTGCAAAAAGCCACCACTGCTTTACATAAAACCCCTACTCCTCAAACAAACAAAAAATAAATCTAAACACTGCATGACCTTGCATGAGGTTTTTCTCACTCTAGGCAAGCATTCTGATCAGAACATCTCAGTACACCATAGCTTCTCTGCTCTTGGTTTCATCCACTTTGTTCATGAGCAGCTTTCAGCTGCTGTCAGCTCAGAAAGTGCCTCAGCAATTCAGCTTCGCTGATCATCTTGCATTGCTCTGGCTTCAAGTGAAGCTTCAAACAAATGGTTGGCTACAACGTATTCATAACTGGTGGAGGCAGCAAGCCTTGCTGGATGATTTCAAAAACGTCACTTCCACTTAAAAGGCAAATCAAATGCCTAAGGGCTTACATGGTTGTTCAAGTACATTTGAGAATCTGAGCCCAAGTTATCATTCAAAAGTCAAGAAGAAAGTCTGAGCCTCCAGGAACTAAAGCACTTTAATCACAGGCTCTTACTTTCCTTTAGCATACTGTATACATGAGCAGAAAGCATATCTGTAACTTCAGAAAGACAGCAGAATTGAACAACCCCCTCACCCTGTTCTCTACTGCAGGACTGAAGACTACAGTGTCCCCTTATCTCATTAGCTTAACTGGTAGAGCCTTCCCAGCAATGGAAACAATATTAGGTTTCACAGCACATCAACTAAGATAAACTGGCCAAAAAAGGTTCTGAAGAACAGAGGGTAGATATTTTGTTAACAGGCCTCCACACAGGCACTCTACTCCTCAGTAAAAAATGTTTTGTTCCAGAGGGATTAGGGCAATACCAAAAGGCCAGGCACACAGAGTAAGCCACCAAGTCTAGAATGAAATGGTTCCCTGAAAAGATAAACCCTTACTTCTGAAAAGTGTTTGTTCTTACTGTTCCATAAACAGTAAAATTAACATCACACCAACCAACAGAGGTTTCCCTTCCTTCAGCCAGCATGGAAGAAAGACAACTTCTTCCACACTCTCCCTTCTTATAAAAGAAGCCCTGAACAGTTTCATCAAGCAAGGTGCCATCAAATTTGCTGGGGCTGCAACATTAATACTATGTCACTGGTTCCCATTTGCAAACAAAGTCTGTGAATGTTGGGATGAAGGTCTGAAATCCACTATCCAATCAGTACAGGAGGAATACAAACACTTCAGGACACTGCAGTACTAAGCCCAAATGTTAAAATATTAATTTGAGGCATCAAGCTGCCCTCAATATACAGACACTGGGCTTTATCTAAACATTTAACACCAGATTGCACTTTTGCAAATGTCAAAAATCCCAAATAAGTCATCCTTTATTCCTAAACCTTTGCTTCCGTTAAGTTTAGATACAAGTCCATAGCTACCTCTCACACATGATACAATTCTTAACATGATGTAGAACACAGATTTCTGGGGAATGATGCAGCAGTCCCCTGTACTGGGGTTTTGATTACCCAAGCCTCAGTTATCCAAAGTTCCAGCTAGCTGAAATAAGGTTGTATGCTGCTGTATCTAACTATCAGGGGAACTTATTTAATGTGATTGACTGAAACTCTGATCCTCTGAATTCACGTTCCCTCTGACATTTGGATTATTAAAGCTGTAACTGCTTTGAAAAAGAAAAGGCTAAAACGAGCTAAGAGGCAAAGGCTATTCTAACGACATTGTTATTTTAAAAAGAACACCAGGTGCTTACCCAGGCAAGTAGAAGAGAGAGTCCCCTGCTTCAAATGGTGTACTATCGTGTAGTTGGCCAAGATGCTCAAAGGCACAGAAGGGCCCAAGACAGAAGAGTACATGAGTTGCAGTAATATGATTACACGGTTCATAGTTAAGGAATGTGAAAATCTTGATGGTTCAGTTGCAAGTCTGCTGGTCATTTTGTGTGTATAATTATTATTGATTTACTTCTTGACAGAATCTCAGAGAAAGCACGGAAAAAAGATTTGAACGAGAAGATCCAGATGTAAATGCAGATTTTAAACAGTGTTTTCACTTGGCATTAATTATTTTAATGGCATTTTTAATACTATTTTCTAAGATACAATTTTTTTTTTCTCTTGGCTTCAAGTTATCATGTACTCTGCTGTAGCAAAATAAAGCAATCGAGTGTGGCATGGGCACTGAAGGCAAAGACTCAATAAAAGAGCAGCATGCTTTTCAATCTGGCCTTTTAAAACATCCACTATCAGAGGGCTTTGGAGGTTTAAGGGATTACATACCATGGCACATCTGTCAGATTATTATGTAAGAAAACTCTCATGCTGTTTTCTGTGGGTAGAATATCTGCTGTGGAATACTTTAATATAGTTTTTAAAACAAAGCCACACAAAATAGGCAATATTTCAGTTGCTTCAAATTGTGTTTGCATGGGAAAAAATGTAACTTATTTTTCCTGGCCTAAAAACGAGTTCTATTTAGTGCTCTAACTTCAGGCTGGTATCTGAATATGGATTAGCAGAATACACATGCTTTTACTGTTCACAACAGAGATTACGCAAAAACATCAGGATTTGTAGGTTGGCCTGACTTAGCTGTAATTTATAGAGCCAGGAATCACCAACAGCATGCAAAGAATAGATGAAATATGAAATGATAATTTATGTTACATTTCAGTTATATGCTTAAAAGCATTTTAAATGATTGCTGATGTTAGGGAGATTTTCTATATAAAAGACAAAATAATTTCATGAAAAATACCTCATACTACCCCACTGCTCTCATGCTTCGCTTCAGTAACACAGTTACATCTTGTAAAGTGGTGTGGCACTGCTGCTGAGGGCACTGCAGAGCAACAACCAATCTCCAAATTCACATCATACATGGTTGGAAAGCTGCAGCTTCATTAAAGTTATTATGGGAAGCAGAAGTCTGAAGCCATCATCCACCACCAGTTGGATACTACAGATTTAAACAACTATTGTAAATTCTGTGTTGGTCAATTCCGATCAAGTTCTGCAATTTTTATGCCCCTGCTGTGCTCTTTTAGACATCTCACCCTCACAGCAGGGGACCAGCTGATGCAGGGCTGTTTAGGTGGTAAGAGCTACAGTACTGTTACACAAACAAATTACAGAAGCAAACACAGCAAGAGTTGAATTGGAAGTTTCTCCCATTCCAATAATTCCTCTTAGCAGCTGAAATCTACCTTTGCCAGAAATTCCATTACCAACTGCACAAAGCATTTTAGGCTCTGATTTGCGTAGACAGATGAGCAGAAAATGGTTGTCAATAGATGGAAACTAGAAAGAGGCAGACTGGAACACCACTGTAGATTTGGATCACTAATAAATATGGCCAAAATACAGGGAAACAGATGGCAGATTTTTTTTTAATTATTAAATAAACATATGTGTGTAAGTATAAAGTTTCTGCCAAATCTGACCTTCACAGAAGAATAGTATGACCATGAAAATGTGTTCCCTGCTCAAGGATCAATCCTAAATGGGATTTTTTGCTGACATCACAGTTTGGAGCAACAGGACTCCACTTCCAAGAACTAGGCCATTACTCGCACAGGGCGCAGGTTAAAGCAAGAACCTCCGGTGCAGGCACAGTGTATATTAGGGCATTTCCTGAGCATACAAAGCTCTCAGCGTAGACACGCTCATTTGCTTACCGCTTCAGAAATATCATCCCACCTACACAGTGGCCCTCATTTCTTACAATTTTCCTTACTTTCAGTGAGTGGGATCCTAAAGGCAAGAAGTTCTCAGCCACAGAAGCTCACTTCAAAACTTCCCAGAACTTTTATCTAGGACTGGTAGTTTCACTGTTTGCATTCCTGCAAACCAGAGCATCAGGAATGGAAGGTTTCCACTGATAAAAGAACAGAGCAGCAACACTCATGAAAACACCTTGCTCTAAATAAGGATGGTTCAATAACAATGCAGTTCATACTGACCCATATATACCTTGCTAGTAAAGGATAAGCACCTTTTGTTCACAGGAATTGTAAAAACTTGCCTAGAAACACTGAGTCATATTTTGCCTCTGTGTGCCACTGACATTCTTACTGAGGCTAGTTGAATTCACATTTAGAAGCTTACACAATAGTTAGAAATCCATTCCCAACTGGTCATGTACATATACAGACAACTAGTACAGTGAATCTTCCGGTGAGACTTCCAGTATCTGAAAGGACCTACAAGGATGCTGGAGAGGGACTCCTTATTAGGGACTGTAGCAATAGAACAAGGGGCAATGGCTTCAAACTTAAACAGGGGAAGTTTAGATTGGATATAAGGAAGAAGTTCTATACTTAAAGGGTGGTGAGGAACTGGAGTGGGTTGCTGAGGGAAGTTGTGAATGCTCCATTCCTGGCAGTGCTCAAGCCCAGGTTGGACAGACCCTTGGGTGGCATGGTTTAGTGGGAGGTGTCCCTGCCCATGGCAGGGGGGTTAGAACTAGATGATCTTAAGGTCTTCTCCAACCCTAACTATTCTATGATTCTAAAAGAACAGTCAGTTCAACAATGCAGCATTTTTCACAAAAAATAGTTTCTAGGAAATAATCCTTTTTTATTTTGTTTCCCTACAACTATGTACATATGAAAATGTAGGTTCAGAAATCCATGAGGATTTATGACATCTCTTGTGCAAACACTCCTCCCTGGCCTGGCTGTATACCCCATGATGAATTAATTCAGAAAGAGGGAAAATGCTTGTCACATATTGGGAGTCAGCATTAGGCAAGCAAGTTCAGATTACAGAGTGATCCATAAAGTTCTAGATCAGCCTTTCTGAATTCAGCTTTTAAAAATATGCTAAACACCTCTCATTTGGTCAGAATCAGTGTACCCCCACTCTGCATAGAAGAAGCCAAGATTACTTGGCAAAAGCCCATATTTTTGAAACAGGAGTTTCAGAAATGCTCTATTTCCATCTCAGATGTGAAGCATCCAGAGTTCTAAGTCTCAAATGCTTCAGCAGCCTCAGAATTATTAGTTTATGCTTCTTTCAAATGCTTATTCAGTCTGAAAATATTTGGAAAAAGGAAGACATCTTGGCTAGTATTCTGAAAAACATACTTTTATGGAGTAATCTATTCTTCCCAAATTCTGGATTTAAATATTTTAAGCAAAATTCACATGTACACATGCATGTAGATTTGTAAATATATACCTATTTTGTCTTATTTACATGCAGACCCTTCATTTAGACTTTGGGCAGCTTATGCAGACATCTCTTCTAGTGGGAGTGAAAAACAGGTTCAATCCAATGCTTATATGCAGCTGGCAGAGAGATGTGAGAGTGGCTCTTCAGGGGCAGAGTCTGCCTGGCACACACAGGGTCACTCTCTGTGCACGGAGGCCTCAGATGAAGAGCTACTTATTCCAACAGACACAGCACAACAAACAAACACATGCTCAAAGCCTCCGGCACAGCCAAACCCTGCTGTATCTTTGCTTAGCTCTCAGGAGCCCAACATACTCTCAGTCTTAAACCAAGCATCTATCAGAGCTACCTTTTTGTTCTTCACAGGGAACTGTCACAGAATACTGAACTGAAATTAACTTTTTTTTTTATTTTATTTTTAAATTGAAATAAATAGGGACATATATATTCAAATATCCAGGCACTAGAAGAACATCATTTTCTTTCCAGTGACCCACACACTAAGCACTTCCTGGCTCCAGCAAGCCTTTCATGCGAAGTTTCTAACTATTAAAAACATACTATTGTTTGTGTTGCCTCTGGCCACACTTAGATTCAAACTCACTTCTATTTTACATACATCTCATGTTTCATTTCTGCTACTATGCATCAGCCACATTCCAAATAAACATGGTGCAATGCTTGCTCTGCTACAGCAATTCTTCAGCATCTCCTTTTTCCCTATTTTCCTCCTCTCTGACCCCCTCCCTGAAGATGTCCTTCAGTTGTCATTTTGATGGACCCCCTTAAGCATTCCCTAGTAAAACCATTTGGACTACAGGATCTTTCCAAGATTCTTCGCATAGTTCAGGACTTGCCTGAGGGCATCCATGCTCTTGAGCCACATGCAGCCAGCTTTGTGTTGGACTGTCACAAGCTTTGTATCGGACCTCTGGCACCATCACTGCCCAAGGGCCCCAGCTCACAGTATGTCCTCACAAACACGGGTCCATTGTGTGCAGTCAGTGTTACAGTATTGAAGAAATGTCTATTATTGGGATATTGGAAGTGACTGGTAAGTTTACAGCACTTTAGTTCCCAGTGGGTAGCAGAAAAATAGCTGCAACAATCTTGGATCTGTTTTATTTCAACCTCTGGATTACACATTAAATTAAGCAAGGAAAAAGGAGCCAAACCATTTGTGCTCTCCTGTGTACAAGAAAAAACAGAAACCTGCCTTTCTCTGCCTGGCATAGGACAGACTTTTTTGCTCAACATCCCCTTTCCATTGCCTGCTGCATAAAAAGCCACCCCTGTTTCAAGGCAGAGAGATCCTAGGGTCTAGTGCTGCTCTAAATGAGGTCACAAGATGATGCCCCCACACCTTTATGCCTGCTAAGGCCCACAAGGTATAGTACTATATAGACAACGTAAACAACCAACTTGCTAATAACCAATCCCAAATCCAAATTCCAAGAAACAAGACACTTAGGTTATGGACACTGTAGGAAAGTACTTGCTGTTCAAAAATAACCTTATACATTACATATCCCTTGTTCTTTTTATTTGAGGATCACTTATCCCAAGTTTTGCTTTAAAAAAACCCACAGTTAATAACTTAAAATGGGCATAATATTTTAGGAAACATACTTCAAGAAACTTCCACATACTTGCCTAAATAAGTATCTTAACATATCTGAGTGCATATATCAGCTTTGGGTCTAAAGGGATTACTCAGTGAATGTAAAACAAAACAGCTTCTACACACTCAGGAGACTGACAATAATTACTACCAAAAAAATGCACATTTTTTTCAAGTTAAGCAAAAATATAACTGATACCATGCCAGAACATTTAAGAAAACTAAAAATGTTAAGTACATTTTAATGACTTTAGCAAAAAAAACCACAATGAATGCAAAGTCTGCTGATGAAAAAAAGTTTCTAACAGTAAAAAAAGCAGCAACATTTCAGCAAATGTATAAACATGCATCCTAAATGCAACCACCACAAATGAGGAAACATATTGTACATAAACATCTGAAAGACAAAAATATGATCCATAAAACATACATTATCAATAGCCATAAACCTAACTAATAAGTGCACCATATCCATCATATTCTGAGACAGGTAAAATAAAGACTCTAAAACAGAGGACAGTATGTTCCTGCTTACAGTGTAAAATGGCCACTTGCATTAACACAAACAGTGTGCTTATGTTGCTCTCTTTTGGTGGATGTGCAGTACTGACACAAATTTCTCTGAAACAATTCCAGCCCTTCAAAAATATTTATCGTATTCTAATTCCAAATCTGATCTTACAAATAACCCAAAGTTTCTGATTTTAAATACTTTTTAAATGCTGATTATACTTTTCAGCATTACTTCAGCTAAGAAATCACTAATAATGCAAACTTAGCTGCTTTTACTTTAGCTCCTTCATCAGGCTATGCCACAGGCTACTTTACTAAAGCAATCAATATATCTACATGCACAAAAAATATTAGTAGAACTATAAATGTTGAAAGGGAAGAATAATTTGAGAAAACAAGATTAACATAAATTGTTTTGTTTCTTTCATGTGCCAAAGGCAGCTGTACTTTACTACTCTTGATGTTAACGTAAGAAAATCAAAGATGAGCAACGAGTAGAGCATTCACTGAAAATTTCAGCGTGGATTCAGTTATTTGCGCATAATGGCAGAATAAACAGGATATGACAATTAAAATACAAAATGATTCATACACTTCAGGCTCTGGCTTATTGGGAGAGCCTCATCACTGCTCATACAGAATACACCTAGCACAGCCCTTCCCACTTTGTATACTGTCACCCTCAGTGGACCTTCCTACCCTCACACACCACCTGGTTTGAATTCTACCTTACCTGACACTTTCTCACCAGTGGCATTTCTATATTCTTGTTTTCCTCAGCTGTTGTCCTACTTCATCTCCTCTCTGTTCAACTGTTTGCATGTGCATCTGTTGTGCTATAAAAACATTTAATAATAATCCCTGTCCTTTCCACCTGGGCTGCACAGAACTGCAGTAATAATGTTTATAACCAGTTCCATGTGGTAGTTATACAGGGCCAAGTAACCTTCAGGATATTTCTCATTCAGGGCAAATAATCTAAATTAAAGAGACTAATCCTTAGGGTACACATGGGCTTACAGGTACTAAGGGAGGGAAAATACTCTTCTCCTTTTCGTGTGTGTGAATAAGTCTAATCAACAAAGGACAATCTTCTTAAAATAAGCACCTAAAATAAAGCATTCAAACGTACATGTGTAAAAATAGATGAGAATTATTCCTCATTAACGTAGAAGAACGCTTAATATTCTCTTGGATTTCACTGACACAAAATGAAATGCTCATTACCTTTAAATCCTCTCTCTTTTACTGAGACGTATTAATACATCTTTGGCATATAATTTTAGCCACCACAGTTTGAAAGCTTTATCCTCCTTTTTCTGTGACCAACAGACAAACACATACATAGATTTTGCATAGGCATAAAAAACGTAACTATTGGAGAACTTACTGACACTTAGAAAAATGTAACTGCTTAAGATCTTTCAAAAGGCAGTATAATCTGCACGATCTAGATGTTCCCACCTAATCTGTAAATCAACAGAAATCACACCAGGGCGTTAAGAGAGTTAAAACAGATGAGAGTTTCTGAACACCATTAAAACTTCCCTAAGAAGCTGTGATGGAACTTGCTCAATTGTTCCAGCCGTACATAGGACAGAGTATTACCAGAAGAATTATTGTGACCATTCCATTTAATTAGTATTCCCACTACAGCTGCTGCCCCTGGTGTAACTAGAAGATATACTTAATGCAGCTATCCTGATGAGTGAAATTTTAAACTAATTATTACATATAAATAGCGAAGAGAGAGATTAATGGAGCCACACTTCAGCCAAATGATTCTGCCAGAGTCATGAATGGTAAGAACATAAACTGAATTAAATTCATAAACAGCACCACACCTCTGGAGCAGAAATTGGCTGTTTTAACTAACTACCCTAACATGTATCTTTGCAGTTTACAAACAATCAAAACAATACTGTATTTCTTTGGAAAGAATAACAGATATGCTGCAGTAATGGAAACTGATATCAAGAGCACCAGAACAAAAAATCTGATAATAGGAAAAACTGAGCTATAACATCCAAGAAGACAAAAAGATGATCACTAGTAATGTAAAAAAACTGCCACAGTGCAAAGAAAATTTTAAATTGTCTTTATTTAATATTTAATAATAATGTCTTTAATATTTAATAATATTTATATTTAAATTTAGATATTTATTTTAAAATAACTATTGCTTATTTAAAGTATTATCTGCATTAAATAAAAATGACAAAATCAATTACTGATAATTCAAGTCTGAACCAGATATCAAGCAAGCACAACTAACATGACACTTAAATCTGGCCCCAAATCAGTAGAAAAAGTTACAGAAATACCCTGAGAAATGGTCTGCTGCAGCTTTTCTCAGCCCCCTCCTCCTGCAAATGGCTTCAGAACTCTGTCCTGAAGCATCAGTCTGTTCACACAGATGCAGCTGTAGAACCACAGCTTGGATAACAAAATGTAGATAGGAAAGATTCTACTCAACCCTAGTATCAGACCACTACTACTTCAAGAGTACTTCACGGCAAAAACCAAGCAGGAGATACCCTGGATCACCAGAAGGATGAACCTTGTGGGTCACAGCTGAAGAGTTTGGCATCTACACTCACTGCTCATACACTTTCACTGGGTACCCTTGCAGTTTGCAGTACAGCCACAATTCTTTGTTTCTCACTCAAATACTGCCTGCCAACACCTCAACAGGGTTGCGCAATCTCTTTGAGTCAGGCAGAAGACAGTGCTGCTCTGAAGGAAAAGTATACAAATACCTCTAAACTAATTGCAGAACAAACTTTTAGCTTTCAGCTACCCTCAGATACAGACTTGTCACTTGTGACACAAACTACAACACAAGCAAGAATGTTTTAAAACTGCATTGCAACTATAAATGTTCCACCTTTCAAACACTTCACATAAGTTTAGGTGTAATGCTAACACCAGTAGAGTCACAGTGATGTCTATGCATCCCACAGGAGTTTGTAGAATCACTTGTTCCACAGAATACCACTCACTGCGTCAACTTTCTGGCAACAAGCCCTGACAAACTGCAAGGCAATTTTCTACCCAATGATAGTAATTGTCTCTTGATCCCCCTGGAAGGACCACCCTGCCGCACAGCTCTGCATCCCACTCCTCTTCCACTCCTGCCACTCTCCAAGCCAGCTCTAGAGAGCACGAGTGAAGCTGCTGCAGCCTGAAGACCAAGGAGAAGGGAAGATTAAGGCTCCATTCACCTTTCCAGGTTGGAGCTCTCCAGCTAGCAGGACGCAGTCTGTTACATCCATGTCCCTTCACAGTTCAGACCAGCTCATATACTGTTGGTGATCTGAACCACACCTTAACTGAAACAATTTCAGTTACAGTTGAGCCCACACATGAACAGAAAGGATAAATTTGCCAGTTACAGTCCCTCAACACAGCTGCTGTATCTGAGAGCAACTTTCCACCACTGAGGTTTTAAGAGTCACACATATTATTTAGACTTTTAATTTACAACTTACAGAATGAGTACAAGATTAAATACCAAATCCCAATAATCCATAGTAAGTGGGGAAAAAAATGTCCTGAAATACCAAGCTTTAAAAATTCAATTAAAAATATAAATAAATAAATAGCCAATCACTGGTTTTGCAATTATTTTAACTTTGATCTTTAAAATCTGCAAGTTGACTTATATCCTATTGCGACAGAAATCAAATAGTTTTTACAGTTGATAAACACTCAAGTTTACTAGTTAATTAAATCCTTTCTGGATTTTTTTTCCTCTTTCAATTTTAAGAGAGAAAAAGTTTAAGCTTTTAATAGCAAAATGGAACAGCATAATATAATTCTTTTGCTTGATGTTCTTAATTGCAATTACAGGTTTAAATTAGAGAGCTCCTTTGGGGGGAGCTTGAGAAGAGTTTGGGTTTTTCTTCCTTAACTAGAGCAGTAATTAGAAAATACTTGGCTTTTCCATACCTCTGATAATCTTTCTCTCTTCTAAACAACTTCAATTTTCCATATTCCTAAAATGACATGAATTAGGTTTACAAGTTAATCCCCAAATTATCTGCGACATAGTTCATACACTGGTGACATTTCGGACTCCTGAGTAACACAAATATTTTATGTTGCATTATAAGAAGTACAAAAAATGTAATTTTCACATGATGCCACACAGCTCAAAATACATAGGAAAAGCAAACTGCTTTTAAAAATTAGTAAACTTAAGGACATTACCTTTGGTTTCTACTTTTGTATGTGACCATTACAGGCTTGATCCTGCCAGTATTTTTTACTCAGTGCAGCTCACTATGCTCCAAAAATAAGCCCTCACATTAGCAACTGCTCAGCCGGAGAAATATTACAACCCAGTGGAGCTTGACTGAACTTGATTCAAAGCATACGGTTTTCCAGAAACCATCATGACAGATTTCCTTGCAACCTGCCAACCTAATAATGACAGCTTAAACTCACTCACTCCTGCTGCCCAAGCCTATCTCTTCTGCAGCTTGACTGCCCACAGCTCTCACGGCCTCACAAAGCTCCCACAAAAAGACAGTGAGGCAGTTGCAAATCAGGGCTGGGTTCACCTGTAGTTACCTGTGAGGACAAGGACGACCAACCCTGAAGGGCCTGGTGCATGCCTACTTGTCTCTTAGTTCCTGTAGATGAATGCTTCTCAAAACTACTATCTGACAGGATCTCCTAGAGAAACCGATGCATTATGGTCTTGCTGAGTGGTCAGTATGGTGGGAGGAAACCAGCTGGTGGGCAGGAAACAGGCTGATGGGCAGCACCCAGAGGGGGGTGGTGAATTGAGACTTTTCCAGCTGGCGACCTGTCACTAGTGAGGTCCTCCCGGGATCAATTTTGGGCCCAATGCTCTTCAAAGTCTTCGTAAGTATCTGGTTGATGGGATCAAATGTACCCTGATGAAGTCTGGCAATGATACCAAACTGAGTGGGGAACTGGACACTTCTGGAAGGCAGAGCCACCCTGCAGGTTGGCCTGGAAAAGCTAAAGAAGTAGACTAACAAAAACCTTATGAAGTTCAATAAGGACAAGTGTAAGGTCTTGCACCCGATTAAACACAATCCAAGAGTGCAGCACAGGCTGCGACCTATCTGGCTGGGGAGCAGCTCTGCGGAAAGAGAGCTGGGGGTCCTGGTGGACAACAAGCTCAGTATGAGTGAACAGTGTGCTGCTGCAGCAAAGAAAGATACAGGATGCCAGGTTACATCAACAAGGGCATCATCAGCAGAGATAAAGGAGTCATTATGCCATTCTCACCTCTTCTCAGGCCACACCTGGAATACAATGTTCAGTTTTGGCCCCTGCTATACACCGAGAAGATGTGGACAGGCTGGAGAGGGTCTAGATAAGGGCCACAAAGATGATCAAAGTACTGAGAAGCTACCATATGAGGAAAGGCTGAGACAACTCAATTTGTTCATCCTAGAGAAAAGAAAGCTCAGGTGAGACCTTATCACCATGTTCCAGTATTTAAAGGGTGGCTACTGAGAAGACAGAGACTACCTTTTCACAAAGAGACATGTGGAAAGGAAAAGGGGTATGAGGTTACTCACACTTACTCATACATCATTCTGATTATTCCTTGGAAGATTCCAAATGGACACAAGAGAAAGATCTTTCACAATGAGAAGAACTGATCCTTGAGGTCCCTTCCAACTTGGTATTCTATGATTCTATTAATATCTGCTTGCCCAAAGGTTGCTGGCCCTTATATTCCACCTACTCAAGTAACATGGGGAGGAGGGGCGGGGGGGCAAAGTGTTAGAAAAAATACATATATAGATACTCACTTGATAAAAACTTTTACAAAACTACTCTTATCATTAGAATTGCTCCTCAGCTAAGGGTAGAGGCATTTGCATAACTTCATTAAGAAGAAAGAGTGTCCACAGGAATTAAAGCTTCCAGAAGACATTTTTCCCAGTAACCAATAATTACCAGTACAAAAAGGCTATGGCAATTATTGCTAGACTGCTCTCTCACTTGATCTTGTCCCCAAGAAAAAGTTAAGTTGGGAAAAATCTCCCTCCCTTATCCAGCAATTTTGCACAAAAGAATAATAATAATAATCAGTTAAGAAAAATCATCATTGGTACTGCTGAAGTAATTCCTTTATTGTCATAGAACCACAAAACTTTAGTCCTTTGTGATGAAGGGCTTTAGGTTGGACATGGATTATTTTGCTGGTGCTTCGAGAAAGCATATCCTGCAAGCTGGGACCAGCCTCCCTTCTCAGAAAGAATTCCTTTTTATTAGCTTGCCCATGCAGACTTACAGAACCAAAATACAAACAAAGCCCAGCATCAGAGGGATGGGAGGAAGGGGACTTCTTGCAGATGACAAACTCCGTCTGAAGCAAGCCCTGCTACCAGAATCTTTGCTATTGGAAACGCCGGTTACGGTGTGCAGTGTAACTGGTGACATTACTGACACCTGCTGAGGACCAGAGGTGCGACAGAATGCTGCATAGGCAGTATGACAGCACACAATGTGCAGTACATTGGTCCTTTGTCACATGCTTTCAGATTTCCACATACAGTTCCCAGAACTAGTAATAATCTCAGCACTCAGCAGACTAAGACCAACAACCACCCTGTGAAACTATTTCTCCCCACAGAACTGCAAAACTTGGTATTAAATTTTATAGGAGTACGGACAGAAGGGAGCATTGCTAGACTCTAATTACTGTGCTACGTGGAAGAGCGATGGTTCACCAGTAGATGTGCAGTGAAAGCAAAGCTGCTTCTGAAAGATACAATGTTTTCTGTAAAAAGAATAAAACACAATAGAACAATACAGGAAAGTACAATTTATTGATGATTAAATAATTACAGTACAGCCTTATACTTCCTGCTGAGGCTCTGTAAGCTAAACTGCAACTCAGGTGAGATGTAAATTCCTAAATAACAAAAATGCTGACATGACTATATGCATATTAGTGTCACTGGATGTTGTTGACACAAAAAAAGATATACAATTGTCCTCCTAGAATTGTAGAACAAGTTTTATGGCAGCCAACTAAAACAAAAACCAAAGTTATTTACTTGGCCTGACTATAACAGCCAGTAAAGCTATCCAACCATGCTGTTGCAGCCTGTAGAGGGGAAAAATAATACTGTGAAATAGATAACATTGTTCCAAAAGCTTAACTAAGAGACAAGCTTCTTACCAATGTTTGTGTTTCTCAAGTAAGAGTAGTCATCCAGTTACTCCAGATTTCTAATCCTATATAGACTTTTTATTGTCACTAATGTGTATTTGTGTAGTTGAAAGAAGATACACAACAGGCAAAGATATTAGAAAGTATGTTAATTGGACAGTGTTTGGGCAACTCAAACATTTTTTCTGTAAAAAGAGTTGTATCCCAGCACAGACAGAAGGGTACACTGGGATACTTTGAACACTGAATCACATTAGATGATAACTCACACTGTTATTAAAGCTTTTTCCTCCACCCCAGGTTTGTTAACATTTGGAAATTATAAGACATATGAAGCTTACTGTCTTCTTCACCTGAGCAGGCTGGGGTGAGTGAAAGAACGGAAGAAAAACTGCAAACTTTCACAGTTTAGACAAAACAGTCTGCATTAGCAGCGCCTCCCTCTACCAGAGTGAACAGCCACGCTCTTCTAAGAGTAGTAGCAATGAGTGTGAGCAACATACCAACATCTTGTAAGCTTGCAAGTACAAAACTACTGCATGGTACACTGCTTTTCCATGCTATCAATGTTTCCATTATTCAACAGTTGTGACCAGTACTATCATACCCAGTGGTACACCTGTGGAGCAAAGCATTTAGCTTCTCAGTATGTAAAAAGGCATGTCACACCTGAAGAAAATTAGAGAGCCATCTCTGGTTCACGTCCCAGCTTTCAAAACAAAACCAGAGGCTACGGTGACAGAAGAAGAACTCACACTCTGCAATCACTGCAGACAAAACTTAAAGGCATATACAAACTCCGCACATGACGTGCAACATAGTGAAGTCAGTGCACCCTGAGAATAACCCAGCTGTGCAGCTGCAGGCAATCATGCTGATTAATCTGGCACATCATCCCACAAATGAAGTAAATTAAACATTGGAAGGATGCTGCCAGGTCCAGTTTACCAATGCTGGTAGAAATTATTCTAAGTGCCAAAGAAACTTATCCTTAACTATGCCAATGAGCTTTCTCAATTGCTTCTGGTTTTGTTAACTACCATAGCAAGCAACAACTACATGATTAAACTTATACTGCCCTATAGCATATTTGTCTAATACTATGTCATTTTGACACAGCTACTTTATTCATTCTCTGAATTAAAGAAATCAGATGGCTTGAATCAAACACAATTGTGAAAATCAGTTCACTCCCTTGAACAGCACAAGCCCTGCATGGGAGGGAGGAAGCTGTATGCCCAATGACATTACTCATTGGGGTCTGAACAGGAAAGGGTAACTGGGCTGGAGAAACTCTCCCATGCCTGGAGATTGCTCACTGTTCACCAACATGGTCAGTTACTAAAAATACATCTACACTGCCCCTAATTCATGAGACACCAGAGAAAGTACAGAGGCACAGAGAAGGCACAGATCTCTGCACAGGACAATTTACCCTACTTCTCATTAGCAATGTCTAGTTTTTTGACTAATTTCCTGTATTTGTAAAGGATACTGCCTATCAGTTATTTTACCAAACACACACCTGCGCTACTGAAACCTGCACTAGTGAAACCTACAGCTGTATGTGACCCAGAAGGCCCCAGCAAAGCAAGCAATGCCAGAGCTGCAAGGAAGTGACTTTACCAAGAGCTGAGACTGCTTGGCAGAGAGCTACCTGCACGCAAGGGCTGTTTAGGGCACAGGTGCATGCTCCTGCAAACACATCCCAAGTTCTCCATACTTGTGCCGGATGCATATTACTGAGAATTGCCAAGTCCACTTGTGTCACTCAAGAGTGGTACTATCCTTTGCAAAGTAAATTAATCCCATACCTCTTGTGCAATGACAACCAGAGCATTTCTGATATCCAAGTTAGATCAAGAAATCTGTGCACTACATAGTGCAATAGAAGTTTGCAATACAGGTATGGCATGACATTATCTTGAAATGGAAAGCTTCTGTTTAGAAAATATGGTCTTCCATGTCCTTTGGAAAAGCCTCTAAGAGAGATAATAGATTGTATGGAATTGTGGCAGGAACAACTGTGTGGGTATAACGCTATAGATGGTCAGATGACAGCATGCCAGTCAGTTAAAATCATATACAGTTTTAAATGAAAGCCTTTTGTTCTGCTGCAATAGAGTAAGTCATTTCCACAATGATGGGCACAAGGGAAAAAACCTTTAATGTGAAACCTACTCCAGAGTAATGCATTTTCTCACCACTTCTTGACTTCTCACACCTGCTTTGGCCTCCATTCCACTTCATGACTGCCACCCTCCACGTTCAAAGACAGTGCTTTCCAGCGAGTGAATTGCCTATGCTGCCAACCCTCACTGCAGCAGCACACTGCGTGATGATGCTCAGCAAAACTGCGTGACAGTCGCCATGAGCAGCCGTTTGGTGAGGGCACAGCAGGAAAGACAGGTACAGGCCACTGTCCTGTGCTCCTCCCTGCTTTGCAATGCTGCTGCTAACTCCTGACAGGGGCAGGTACAGAGGGTGACTCACCGATGTGTGGCCACCTGAGCCAGCACATCAAACTGAGTAGGTTCTGAACACCTGTGTCAGCCACCACTGCCGCCAGGTACTAAGAGCACTAAGAGCAGGCATACACATTCAGAGGGCACTTAGGGGCCATGCACAGCAGTTCTACCTGGTTTATTATATAGTATGGGTAGTAATAGCTGTGTGGAAGGAGGGCAGTTCTAAGTTCAGTATTAACAGCTCTTCCTAAGTAAATGTTGCCTTTTGTTTTAAAGGAAGAAATGGGCGGGTTTTGAACTAGATGATCTTAAGGTTCTTTCCTAAGACTCTTTCCCAACCATTCTATGATTGTGTATTAAAACACCAAGAATGTACCTGTTGTGCTCCCCCACAAGCAGAATCTTCTCCTGTTCCGTACACACAAATGACAAAATTACCCCCGATTTCCTTAAGAGTCCTAAAGTGCTACAGGTATTTACACACCAACAAAGGCTTCACTACATTAACAAGCAATTTCTGCAACGCAGGGAGCTGCACAGAGGTGGCTGGCAGAGAACAAAGAGCACATATGCAAAGTAAGAACTAATGCATGAGAATTTTACCACATACAGAAAAAATTACAAATGTTTCTAGCAAATGCTGGAGTGAAAGATTTCCCAATAAATATGCCATTTAACAGCAAATTATTTTCTCCTGAAAACGGGAATAAATGCTTCAAGGTGACTGTTTTAACACTGCATGCAAAGCTAACTTGCAAATATTCACATTTGCTAACACCTAAACTAGATGTTATAAGTGTCAATGCAATTCAGCCTTTTCACTTGAATATACAGGGAAAGTCAAAAAACTGTGAACTCCTGGGTTTATACTTAAAAGTGAGTATTTTGAACTCCTAACCCAGCTAAGGAACCATACAGATGTAATTTAAAAACTTACGAATTTGTTTACTTTCCTGTATAGACAATCAGCAATTAGAAACTAATTTTCCCGTAACAAGGACAAGACATTCCTTCCTAGACAGGCCATTAACCCAAGGCTGAGGTCTACAAAATGGGTATCCTCGTGAGTTATTTTAAGTAATGTTTCCTTTAACATCATCTCGGCACAGCAGTTCTTTCAAACCCACACTTTCCTTGCTCACTGGACCACAGACAACGCGTTCCAGTCTGTGTGAGGTTTCCTAACTGGCCTTTCAGAGTCCATCCCAGAGCTGCCCATCCCGTCTTCGCACCAGCGCGGCGCGAGAGCCAAGGCACGGAGTACTGAACCACCCGGAGTAGGCTCCTTCGCGGCAACTCCACACAGGAGCCTGCCGTAACCGCACCGCTACCAATGTGAGTTCAAGGCAACAGCCGTGGGGGGCAGGCATCTTTGATTGCGATTACAGCTACCCACAGCCCAAGAAGCCACCACCTCACCAGCGAGGCCCTCCCGCCGCCTTAGCTGCCGCTTACCTCTGGGGCGGGCCGGCCTCCGGGCGGCAGGAAGGTGCGCTCCCAGCCCGGCGGCCAGGGTAGCCCGGCAGCGCGGGGCTCCGGGGATGGGGCTGCTCACAGGACGCACTGCCGCGAGGTGAGATGAGCTGAGCTGAGCAGCGCTGAGGTGCGCTCGGTCGCGGCTCCTTCCGCCCAACGCCGGGCTCGAGCTGCGAGCGCACGTGGCGCCGCCCGCGCCGCAGGCACACGCGAGGCTGCGAGGCGGCGCGGTTCGGTGCGGTTACTCAGCCCGTCCTGCTCCGTTACCAGAGCCCCAACCGGACTTTGTGCGTGCCTGAAGTCTTTTTACCACAGGTTGATCGCTGCGTATGCATCGGTGTTGTTTTCCTTCTGACTGTGGCTCTGTACAGCTCGGAAATACACCTGAGGTCCTGCTGCACCATGGAAGGCGCTGAGGAAGCTGGTTTCACCTCCATGATCGATTTGACTGTTGGGGCCATGACAGGGGCAGCAGATCTGCTGCTGCTGAGGGTGAAGGTTCAGACGCAGGGTGCCTGCAAGAGCCCAAGGCCAGAGGTAATTACTATGTAAAGGCCCATTCAGTAGCACAAAGGAAATGTTGCCGGTTTGCAGAAGGAGCAAAGCACTACCCGGAGCATCATTGACCCACAGACCATACACACCCGTTCTGAGGAGCTGGCAGGAAAGTGTAGCATTACATTTATTGGAAGTATTGATTCACACTTTATTAGGAACACAGTACCACTTTAGGAAAGGTTATCAGAAATATGAATAGCGTAAGTAATATCAGATGCAAACCAACCATCTGGTCCAATTTTGTACACATGTATTTTTTAAATGTATTTTTTCTAGATCTGTCCATACACGTAGGTATGGGTAGCCCTCTTTCTGCTGGCAGAGTATTCTATGCAGATTGACTGTCCCTGCACTGGCTTCTGAGAATA
>JANRGW010015479.1:1509-26177 GCA_024733675.1 Psilopsiagon aymara
GTTCGCGGCCGGGCGAGGTGTGAGCTCCCCGCGGGAGGAGGAGAGTCGCTGCTCGGCTCCAGCAGAGCCCCCGTCAAACAAAAAGATGCCTCTGCCGGCGCCGGAGCTGACGGTGACGGCGAGAGTGAGAAGCGAGGCGGGGAGTGACCAATCTGGTACCGCCCATGGGCAGGAACAAGCTGGGTTAAATGCGTCTGTGGAAACAAGGTAGTTAATACAGCCTTTGAAGGTCCCTTCCAACCCAAACTGTTCTGTGATCGTAATAACTGCTGAACATTTTTATTCCCTTTATGCTTCATGTCAGCAAGATATGCTGGTCACAGTGTGGGTTGGATATATGTTCTCAAATAGAAGTTTAAATTTCTTTAAGTTTACCAGAAGCTTTTAGGTTTTAAACTGGCAGGGAAGATTTAGGTTCGCTATTAGGAAGCTCTTCGCTATGAGGGTGGTGATGCACTGGCACAGGTTGCCCAGAGAAGCTGTGGCTGCCCCATCCCTGGCAGTGTTCAAGGCCAGGCTGGACAGGGCTTGGAGCAACATGGTCTAGTGTGAGGTGTCTGCCCATGGCAAGGGGGTTGGAGCTGGGTGATATTTAAGGTCCCTCCCAACCCAAACCGTTCTAGCATTCTATGAATTTGCCACATCTTTCAACAGCTACTCACTAGGAATACCAAATCCTTGGGTTTATCCATAGTAGGATGCTAAAGGGTTTTTAATAAACTATAATTTCGCATGGAACTGGCTTTAATTTTGCTTTAATTATGCAGGTGAACCAATATCTGGAAATGTCATCTGCCCCAAGAAACCAAATTGCTAGCTGAATTGATTTCACTACGATCTGATAACAAGAAATTGCCTCTGAAGCTGAGATTTTGCATGCGCTGTTGCTAAACCAGATTAACACAGACTTTAACAGTTAAATTATAAGCCTCTGAATGATTTACATCAAACCAGAATTAATAGCATTGCAAGCAGTGACACTGTGATAATATTAGTAACAGCATTTGTATATTGTTTTATAGATGCACCAGGTTGCTCTGTGTATTCATGGGAATGACTGCAGTTGTCTCAGAAGTTTAGATGTTGCTAGACTGGCTTCAGTCCTGAAGGCAACAAGAGTTTTCCATAGCTCCAGCAACAGGTGGTGAGTTCTTAATGTGGTTGAAGCAGTGAGTGCAAAAAAGCCTAGTTACATCCCCACCACTGACTCCAGCAGGTGACCTGGTGACAAAGCCTCGGCTACATCTGAAAGGATGATAATATTTTCTTCAGAATACAGTCACCTAAAACTTATTTCCTCTGTTATTATGGCAACAGTTATGAAAGTTAAAGAATAAGCACTATTTCCAGTTTGATTACAGTTGGGTGTGTTATTTCTTCCGCATCATAGCATTATATATGCATATATATGATATATATAGTAGTATAATATATATAATAAAACACTCTTTGAAAATATGGAAGTTGGGTGGTCAAACCATGGACATATCAGGATGGGATGCTCCAGGAATAAGTTACTATGTTAGACAAATTTGAGTGGTTGTCTGGAAACCAGCAGATATGTGGTGATTATCTCCAACTAAATGAAATTTCAGAAATTTATTATATTTTCTCTTGTGAAAGACCCAATCATAGATTCAACATTGGTTTTGCTTCCTAGATTAATACTAACATATTGGGCTTAACCTTTACCAGAACATGAAAAGTCTCAGATAGTTCTTTTTTCTAATTATCTACCAAGAATGAAAAGAATTATTTTTTAAAGGCATAAAAATTTAATTCAGATACATGTTACTCAATAGCTGTACGGTGATTTTGTGACTTCTACTGAAGAGAGTTTTTCTGATACTATAAGACCAAAAGATCTTGAGCATATGCCAGGCAATGGATGAGTTTCTTTCAGTGAGCATTGTCAAGAAACAGTAGTCTTTAATTCACAAAGTAGTATTTCTGAATTGTTACAGTTATAAAACTTTGCTTTTTGCTGATTTTTGTTGATGTTCTGACTTTGAAAATATTGACTTACACATTTTCAACTTCCTATATATGCTGTAATAGTACAGTCCTAATTCTGCAAACATTTTTGGCCATTGAGTTTTCACTGAAAGAAACGTAGTTATTAAAATACCTATGTGGTGAGTGGTTCTGTAAAAGCCATATCTTTTAAGAAGCAAAACTTGAACTTTAGTCTTAAGTTACATGTAGAAGCTGCTGCTGCATTGCAATCTCTGGGGCTTTGTCCAGGCTTCAGTCCAGACTTCTGCCCACAGCTGCAGGGTCAGAATCCAACCCTCAGCCCTGAGCCTTCCTGTTCAAAACCATCTCTTCAGCAAAACCTTGCCATTGATAGGGAGCCAAATCCAGCTTAAGCTGAAAAAGATACAGCTCTCACTGAGCAAATGATGGTTTTTCCCTGTATACCCATTCTTACTTTATTTGCAATCTGACTTAAATACTGTGGCAATGGGTAGTTTGGAGGACTACAAACATATAACCGCAAGTGAAAAGTCCATCACCACCTTTTTACCCTGCCATGCAGGCATTTTTGGGTGGGTTATTTTGCTTATTTTTGTTCTGCAGTATCTTTATATAGACCCAGCATAAGCATTTCTGAAATGCACATCTGGGAGTGTTTATGTGTCGATAACAAAGACAAGTTGTGATACATGTTGTGGCTCTTTAGCAGCCTAGGAGGCACCTTTGTGCTGTGAAAAATTTAAAGCATGCCTTGTCTTGTGCTACAACTTATGCTGGAATTTAAACTGGAAATACTGTGCCCAAATCCCTAAGATCAGTTCTGCTGATTTTAAGAGGCTGGCGGTATCACCCAGTGAAGTAGAAGCGTGAGAAAATGGAAAGAAACACAAGGAGGGAGCTGAATTAAAGAGATGGATCTTTCACTTACGGTAATGTTTTATCTTCTGTTTGCAGCAAGCAGATGCTCTATAGCTGTTATTTTTAGTGTTGGCAAGAAATGATGTTGTGCAAAGGGGTAAAGGGTTCCACATTGCAAACAACAATTTTCTCTTGGCATGGGCACACAGAGAATTTGTTTCTTCTGTCCACTGAGCAAGTAAATATCTTCCTGTGACATCTTTGAGAGGATCACTTCCTTCCATTTGTGCATGAGCATGGCCTTAAGCCACTAGCCACAGTGCTTCGCTAAACTTGCTGTGAGGCTTACCATTGCAGTCGATGGCTGAGGTCATAGGTCAGTTTGCCCTAACAATTACAAACCCGAAGTTGAACATTACAAATGAATGTACATAGGAATAAAGTTAAAGATGTTTTATAACAAAATCTTTTTAATTTATCCAAAACATGCATATTCTTATTAACAGATGGTCAATAAGAGATGATAGATGGCCTCCTCTGCATAAATTAATGGCTGTAATTCACTTGAGGTGATCTGCTGATGTCGTAAGCTGCCAGAGTGCAGCCTGAGCGATTTATTAACAACTGCAGAAATCCTAGAGTGAATTACATCCTTGTACTCACTTATGGTCTGCAGATTGTTATTTATACAATATGGAGGTTTGTATTTCTTCGTTATTATGGGGATGTTTTCTGTGACTAATACAGGGACATGGTACAGGAATGATAAATATAAAAGCTCAGCTCCCTGCCTGCAGTAAGGGCAGGTTTTCTCCACTAATGCATATCAACAGAAACACTTTATTTTAAAAATAAGCTAGTCGATGTCTGCAAAGGTTTACATAATTCCTGTTGTGATGGTGTTTGTTTGGTTTTTTTTTTCCACCATCAAATACAAATAATGTCAGTATCTTCTGATAGGAAAGGGAACATTTTCTCAATATGGACCCCAGGTTTATCACCTTCTTCTGAAGTGAGCATATACAAGCAAATGAAGTAACAGTAATTTCCATTCATTTTCGCCTCTCCCCCCAAAAGAAGAGGCAATTAGGACGATATTAAATCCAGTTTCTCGAACAAGCGATCCATTTCCAAAAAGTCATAAAGTTATAGAAGGAGAGGAAAAGGGAGATGAGAATAAATGATAAAGAGTTGTGTGGCAGGAAGGAACAGTCAGAAATTATTTGCAAATAACTCCGCATATTGTTTTTTGCTAAAGATGCAGAATTTCTCAATGGAATTTGAGTGTTTGGACGCCAGCTAGACGCCAGTGAAACCCTTCTGGCCTTCTCTGTTCTTCAAGATTAGTTTTGTTTGTTGACAGTTTGTACCAGTCCTTGGGAAAGTGCTACAGTTACTTTCCTGAGCAAGGAATACACTGCTTTGGTATCAAACAAATACTGCTTGACTCCTGCTTTCCTTCACCAATGTCTGTCTGTCTGTCTGGGTGATCTGTCTCTACATAAGAGGTATGAAAGTGATATTTGTACAGAAATAAAAGGTTCGAATTTGAAGAAAAACAGGCCTCAGAAATTGTTTACTGCCTTGAGGCAAAGCCCTTTGAAGTCATTATGAGTTTACTAATTTCAGTAAGCCTGTTGCTGCACTTACAGTGTCATGGACAAAGCCCAGTCACATCAGAATCCCACTATGTTAAATATTTCACAAATGCACATAAAGGTGTATCAAGAAACAGGAAAAAAAATAGCCATTTTTTTCCTCCTTTTTTTTCTTTCTACTTTCTCAAACGAAATGCTGTGTTTTGGGTGTTTTTAAAATTTCCTATGGATTAATATATCCAAAAGCTTGACTTTCCTTGCTTACCTTTAACTTCATAGGAGCTATAGATAGAGCAGATGACCAGCTGGACCACAATCTGTCCATGATTTGCGATTTCCAGGTCAGTTCTGAAACAGGCTCCTTCATTTCCTCTCAAATTGTACTGGAGTCCACCTCTTTCCTTTTCAAACAGAACTTAGGTTGTTTGGGGTTTTTCCCTGTTTCTATGTGTCTACTAGCTTACTTTAGACTCAGTTTATATGAAGGATGCTGTGCAAAATAATTGAGAGCTTGGCTAATGTCATACTTAAGTTGTATTGATCTCTGTTGTTTTCATACTTTGAAGGAAGGAGCTGTTACTGTCTTCCCAAACCTCCATTGTTGTTCAGACATTCACTACCTTGGCAGAGATTTTTCATTTTCTTTTATCATGCCAACAAAGACGATTACTAGTTCTATATCAGTGCTGTGCTCCAGCACCTCTTATTTATCTCCCTTTTGTAGCCAGGCTTTTCCTCCCCATACAGACTAGCAAATCACTGCAACGCTATGGGGTTCCAAGGAGTTATGATGTACAGTATATCTGCCTGTTCCTGCATTATTTCTGGAAGTCTGAGACTTTGCTCCATAAACAACAGTGAGCTGCGTAATAACTCTTAGTCCCCCAATTCCCCTAAGTGGCAAAATAGAGGTAATTGTTGCAGCTGATCTAACCCTGAACAGCTACAAAAACCACAATGTACTGTTTGTTCTGTATATATGCATGGTAAATAGCAGTTGACCAGGTGCTGCTATGCAGTCTCTTTCAGTTGCCTACACTGCACCTGTTATAAAGGAGGAAGGAATTTCATTCGTCTATCCACTACAGAATTCTAAATCCAAAATGATGTTATTTGCAGTTCTGTTACTGAATGGAGTCTTCAGCCCTGTGAACAGCAGTAAGATTCTTTGATTCTTTGTTTCAAGTGGTAAAACAAGCACATTTTTTCACCTTGCAAGCTTTGTTACTGTAAAAAGTTTTTGTTTTGGTTTGGTTTTGTTTTATTTTAAAAAGTTTACAATTATGGGGACCTTCTGGTGGATACTGATCTGATTCTACAGAGCATGCTAACTGAGATGTTATTTGTTCATATATATTACCTGTATTATCTCACACCTGGAAAAAGTGGTGTCTGTTTCTAAAATGGTACAAAGAGCAGAAGAAGGGCAAACAAATGACCCCAAAATGTGCTTGTTTCGTGTTTTTATTTACAGATTTTCATACACTGATGCTGTTCTGCCCATTACCAAATTATGGAACCTAATAATAATTTCTTCTCATCACTGCTTTTGGTTATATTGGAGAGATAAGTAGATATTCATCGTCCCCTGTCTCCTACCAGAGTCTGGCAGGCCTTCAGTTTCCTCCTGATGGAGGGTGGCTCTCAGGTGCATTTATTATTTTTTTGTAATTCATGGGTTGCTCACTCCTTTTACGCCCCATCAGTACTGAAGTTACCTCACAGTGAGCGTTGGATCCATGTATCAATCACATATCCCTTCTGACATAAACCACCCAGGCACTTTGCCAAGAGTAAATCCCATGAGAAGGGCTTTAAATCGACATTCTCTTTTCCCTGTGGATGCCTCGAGCTCCAGCTATTGTTTCCAGAGAGGCTGCTTTACCAAGCAGTGGTGCAGTGAGAATAATTTGTGTATTTGTAATTTTAACTTTGTGTTCCAGGGCTGCCATAAGAATCTTTCCTCCTAAAAAAACAAAAAAAAAAAAAACAAAAAAAACAACAAAAAAAAAAAACAAACAAAAAAAAAAACCAAAAAACCAAACAACCGAAAGCCCAACAGCAACAAAAAATTAGAAAGATCAAGCATTTCTGTCAAGTGACAAAAAGTAAGTTGAGTGCATGGTTTAGTGGTGGACTTTGCAGTCCTGGGTTAACAGTAGAACTTGATCCTAAAGGTCTTTTCCAACCTAACTGATCCTGTGGTTCTATTTTTTGACCTCTGCAGCAGTCCCATCAAGCAAAATGAAGCTTATTACATTCATGACTTGCTCAGAAAGGGAAAAGGTAAGATCACCATGTGATTATATAGTTCAGAAGCATGCAAGAGGTTAATTTAGGGGAGAGAAGGGTGAGGAATTAAACTTATTCTGTCTCTGTTTTATTCATCGGGTTTTGGGAAGAATCAAAAGTATGAGCTGAAGAAAGTTTGGACTAGATGATACAGCAACACCTGCAACAAAGAAAAATGGCTCGGGATGTAATATGTGCAACTATCAAGCATCTTTTTTTTCTTGCATCTCTGTTACGATAGAAGCTAGCATCTTATGGAGGAGCTTTGAGACCAGGTTGGAAGGACGCCAGAAAAAAAATCTTAATTTAAACCCAGATAAATTTTGGTAGGCATTTGGATACAGTACCATCTATCAGTTATGTGGGCAAAACCACTTTGCTTTTGGAAGCTGAAAGGCATACACCAATCTTGCTGTTTCTCTGGCACTAAAACTCTATGGGTGCAAAGTCTCTGCTTTGTTCCCTTGCAGTTCTGGAGATGGGAGTGTCATGCTGTTTTACAGGACATTGGCACTAAAAGTATTTTCTCAGCCTCAAGAGAGGATCATGAACGTGCAAGGCAGATTTACACTGTAGAGATGGAATTTTCTGTGACTTTACCTTTGGTTTTCCCAGTCACTAGACATTTCAGGTGCCAAGCTTAGGCTGATTGAGAGAGATTGTTGCTCTGCTCTTTCTGTAGTTAGAGATTGCTGTAAAATGTCACTAAGTGGGCACTCTGTGTTTAGCTGCTTTTGGAAATTTTGGTGATAATGCCCAACTTGGCAATTTTGTCTGTGCAATGGTGGTTTCTGCTAGAGTGTCTGGGATAGAGAATGGGTTACTTGGGTTACTCAGAGTGGAAAGAAAAATAGATCATTTAGCTCTGCTTAATTTTGAGGCTTATAGTCAGTGTGCCTGTGATAAGAATGTATATCTCAGCACAATTACAGCTTTGATTAACATCCCTTCCTTAAGTATGATAGAAAGTCTCACTGGACTCCAAAGAGCAATGCAATAAATCTGCCTCAGTTATTATTACTTCAGGAGCTGTCATAATTGACCTGCTTCCTTGTGACTGTAAAATACATTGAAAGATGTCACTGGAAATGGCCTTTTCACTCTCCTTTCAGCTTGGCTAGAACTGAAGTCTGGAAATAAAACCCATCTGGCTACTGTCATGGATGTGTACAGAGGTGGCTTGATGTTTCTGTTCTAAGCTTTGGAAAGATTGCGTTATCCATTGACTGAACGGAAGGCAGGAGATGGAAATTTTGGCCGTAGTATTTTTTTCATGCAGTCAAGTGAGAAATTACCAACACATCTGTAGTGGACTTTGCCTTGGCAACAGGGGTTTTTATTCCTTTGTGGGCTCCATCTTGATTACTTTGGTCTTTGTGTGAAACTGCAAAATGGCAGATGTAAGAGACAGGGTTGCAAGCTCTGAACTTGGTGAGTGTGGCTAATACTTTTAATGACAGAGGGATGGGTCAGACAAGTTAAAAAAATTGGCATATAGTGTATTCTAGGTGTGCCTGCCTATTCTTCTGACTTGGTTTTTCTGCAGAAGACATCTTCTTTTTGGTCAATCTCAAAAGCTGTCAGACTGCTTTTCCACTTAATTGTAGCACTTTGCTAGCAGTTTACAGGGAAGCATCATAAAAACATAAAATCCTTTTGCTGAAAATGGTTTCATTAGAGGCTAGGGAAGGACTGGGATGACAGATTCCTCAATTCAGTTCTAGTTTTGTGTGTGAAGCATTTCACTAATCTGCTGACTTATTCCTGTTAATTTTCTTTCTAATCCCCGTTTTTATATCTGCCAGTAAATTAATGAAATCTACCCCAAAGGTTTGCTATGCGACTTAAGACTGTTTTAAAATATATTGCAATGAGGTAAAAGGTCCTCTTGAAATTCAGCCTTTCGCATTCTCCTCTTCTCCCTTTATTTAGAGGAAGAATGAACTTGTATCCAGCTTTGTAGCTGAGCTGGGCAAAAAGTTCTTTAGCATTTTTAGAAGGAAAAGTATCTATAGTCTGGAGACTAGTCATCCTTAATTGCAAATGCAGATTGTACCCACATATGTTGTTTGATTTGCTGTGACTTTCTGACATTCCTTCTCAGTCTTCTGACAGGAGTAACCATGATGGCAGCGCTGCTGCTGACAGGTCTTGCAGGATGAAGGCCAATTTGGAAATTCCATCTTCATTGAAATCTCTGCGGGTTTTGAAGACCTGGATCAGGTTTATAAGAGGATATAGCTTTACCATCAGGAGAGAGGAGGCCCCGGTGTGCAGGTACTATGTTAATGACATGTTGACAAAGAAGCAACCTGTGCTCCAAGACTGGGGGCAGGTCTGGCTCACATGATTCATTAGGCTAGTCACTTCAATGACAAACCCATTTACTTTGAAGAATTCCAAGATGCCTCTGAGGAGAGGTGGAGAGGAGCAGAGAAACTTCTTCAGTGATGCACCAGGATAAACAAGGAATTTCCATGTTCAGAGTTAGTGAGATCGTACATGAAGTGATCAGAGTAGAAGTTTGCGCACATGTCTGCATGAAAGCAAATGAATTTTGCTTCTCTTTTTTATGCTTTGCCGTCTTTCCTCGTTCTTATTTCGTAAATGCAAGAGAACATCTGCTGAGGGAAACTTTCCTTGGAATTTCTGAATATTGATAGGAAGCCCCTTTTCCTTTTAAGGGGATCCTGACTTTTCTAGGTAGTGCTTTTTCACATGAACAGGAACTCTCTAGTTCTTCTGTTATCAAAAGTGCATTGTACCATTCTGTCAGAAAGCTGCTTCTCTAACAGATGTCTGCCAACATAAAAGGGAGGTCATAGCTGCCTGACCTGCCACAAGCAGAGTGACTGATCTCTTTCAGGGAGTCAGAACCGAGTTTATCAATGCAGTCTTCTTCACATCCCAATTACCCTGGAAAAAAATAACTATTTGCTGGCTGCCAGGCAGCTAATAAATGCTTAGTCCCAATAAAAGGTTCAAATCTGTAGGTGCGATGGCAGGATATTTGGCAGGGAAGTGCCATCTGCGTGGTTGCAGGGTACATACAGCTTGTGATTTTTTAGGGAAAGTTGACAGCAGTGGGAAGGCTCGAGTTTCACTGAGGACCTTGGGGGTAAGAACAAGGCTTTATTAAATGTCTAATTAGGCTGATAGACTCTGCCTTATGTACCCACAACAGAATTCCAGGCTCGAGATTGGCCATTAAGGACTGCCTTGTGTTCCTGTGCATAAAGGGCACTGTGTGTAAGCCCCAGCTGCCAAAGATGTTGCTGCATGTGCAGTGTTGTGCTGAATGCAGAGGGATTAGTGTACCTTGACAGCAAACCATGAAGGTTTTCCTCAGCTGCCTCAAGAAATATACTTAGTTTATTCTTCACTTTGAAACAGTTTTTGTGCTGCAACTGGGGAACACAGGATAATCATCCCTTTTCCAGTCCAGCTTTGCTTTTGGTAGTGTGTTCATCTCCACAAGAAAGCAGAAGAGCTGGCATGTAAGTGCAGCCCCTTCAAAGTACTGCAACCCAGAATTGTTCCTTTTTTATAGTTCCTTTATAGGTCTGGGCCTTCTTTCCATTATGGTCAAAAAATATAAATTTGCTTTAATTTTTTTCATAGTAACATCTAATATCTGGTATAGGTACACTGTTGGCTTTTGTCATCCATTTTTATCCTGTATAGATACACAGAACAGATTAATGATGTCAGTTAAAATATTGATGCTTGGGGAGGGGGGTGAGAGGTGGGGAGACGGAAGAGAGGTGGAAGGGGTAACTAAAAAACATTTAAAAACTGCTTACAGTGATATTTGAGTTGCAAATTAAGACTGATGCTAAGCTCCAAAATTCTAACTCACCAGATCATGTTCTACATCAGCTCCTTTTTAGGGCCACAGTCTTGTATACGGTCCACAGTCTGCCAGACCTATTGTACCCCATAATAACCACTAACTTGACCTCTAGGCTTTTTTTCCTTTTCATTTATCATCCATTAAGTGTAGCAGGCAGGGCTAGTCCAACAGGGCTGGCCAGTCTCATGCGTCCTTACCTCAAAGAGGCCACTTCATACTAATGCTCTCTCTTTTCAGGCATTATCTTGTCCAAGCTGCTCTGTCCCCGTGGTGCTCCTCAGGTTGTGCAGTACTCATAAGGCTGTTGCGTGTTCGAATGCAAGCTCTGAGTGTGGATTTTGGGTAATACCTTCTGCATTCCCACAGAAATGCAGATACTTTTCTTGCATTCTTCTTCCAGTTGCTTTGCATTGGGGATGAAACATCAGATGACAACTGCATTTGACAAGCAAGCAGCAGTAGTCTAGTTAGAGGTCCTGTAAGCCCTTAAAAGCCAAATGGCCTCTGCTAACTGAGAAGTCATCCATCTAGAAGCAATGTATTACTTAAACTAGACATAAAAAAGGGGAAAAGAGAATGAAGTTCTCTTGGCTGTTCATTTTTTCCTCATACCTTTGTTTACTTAAGGCAGAAAAATGTGTTTGGTTCAAATACAAGAAAGTGGTATTTTCAGAACTGTCAGGGATGGGTTCTACTTTTGGTGTATTTTTCAGCAGCATTTCATAGCTAGTGTCTAAGTGTTGTGCTACTGAGTTGTTCTGTTAGAGCATGTTCTAGCTCATATTCCTCTCTGCTGTTTAAGAGAATGGAAACTCCATGGGTCATAAGCCAGTAATTTAGCGATCCATGATATCGGACAAGTACTATATAGCGTGCATTTTGCAAAATCCTGCTGCCTTTGTGTCCTGGGTTCTAGCTGTTCATCTGCCCATTTCTTCACATGGAAAGTTTTGGCATATCTTGTGGGTAAGATGATTTGATTTTTATTTTCTGTTTCTTTGAAAGTGGAAGTTTTTCTGGAGTCAAGTTTTGCAGAGGAAATCTATTAAAGGATTGCATGTGTCTATGTAAAGTCTTGTGGTAAGACAGTAGGTACACAGGACAGACTGACAGTGCCCTTGTTTTCTGAGGCAGCACAGAGTCAAGCTTGTTTTCAAACAAGGGATTACTGGATCCTTGTTTGCTCTCTTTCTGTTTGTAATCTTATTTATGATTCTACTCTTAATCCTTTTTTAGGAGAGAATTGTGAGGAAAGGTGATTCAACCCTCACAGTGCCTGACACCCTCTGACTCTCTGGAGCCTGGATAGGTTGCATACCCTGTACAAAGCTAAGTGACTGCATTAGTTTTGTGGCTGCCTGTTGTCAACACTGACCATTTTGAGTCATCCTTCTCTGATTCTCTTGACCATAGAAGTACTGACATGCTTAGACATCATGGTGGGGACATACATGTTTTTTAATGGCCTTATTCATTACTTCTTGGCAAAAGACTCCTGTAAGCTTTGTTTTCCTCTTTTGACTCCATCATCTTCCTCTGCTATTTCAAAGTGAATTGATAATCGCAAGTTTTTCTGTCAGGCCCTCCTCGGTACTGGAGCCTCAGTACTATTATATTGAACTAGTGAGGCCGTGCAGGTCATGCCATCTCTAACACTCTGAAGGCAGCCATATTTCTTGGTTTGGTTTGTTTGGTCAGTTATGCAGTATCCTGCTGGCAGCAGGTCCTGGACACAAATAAGGTGGCCTCAGCACAGCTGTCAGCAGTGAAGTTCTGTTAGAAATTTGGAGAAAATGATGAAGCAGCAGTCTGTGCTTGTGCCGCCTGACGGATGTCACACGCACTCTGTGTTCTTCGTATGGCTGTGCCTTAGGGCTAGCCACGAACTTCAACTGATATGACTGCTCACTGACTGCGGAGCACTTTCCTCAGAAAACAATTCTTTGTGCTGGGCAATCTCTGCTGGCTTTTGGATTGTCAGATGGGATATAATGCACAGTGTCCTAAATGGGTTGATTCCTGGTTACCTGAAGAAGACTGATGCTGCTGCTTACAAAAGAGTTTGAGGTATCTGGGCTAATAAACCTTTATGCCAGAGAAATAAAGGTCTCTTTATTTTATGCTGGAGAAATAAGTCTCTTTATGCCAGAGAATGATCTAGGACTTTTCTTAAAATATATTTCTGATGCAATATGTTTCCCTCATCTGGTTGGTACAACCCTTATTTATTGACTTTCAGTTAGTATTTTGAGTCTGTACTTGCTTTCCTGAACCCTTAAAAATGGTGATGGCTCTGTGCATAAATTTGCCCAAAGTTTCTTAATGCTCTGAACAATAGGGACTTGGACATACTGCCTTCTGTGGAAAACTGGTCCTTGTAATATGTTAAAAAATTTATTCTGTCACTGCTTAATATTCAGCAACATTTAATAGGAACATCCTGTTGTCCACCAGAAGCTATGAACTTAGATAACTGAGAACTAAATAGAGATCAGGAACTGTCCCAATAGTGACCTTCTGAATTCCCGTTTCTTCTGTTTTCTATAGCAGAGCAACATGACAATCTTACTTGCCCTCTGCATTTTTGTAAATGCAAAAAAAAAAAAAAATTATTTTATTTTCCTTTGGAAAGTTAAGCCTCCATAAAACCCCTTAGCAGTGATTTGGAAATTTAATGATGTTTTTGCTTCAGAAGTTATGAAAAAAAATTCTGTGTGAGGGAGAAGGGGAAGCGAAGCTGAACTTTTGAAATCAGTCTCCTGCACTGAGGAAGGCCAGGTAAAGCTAAGTTCATGGGTATAACCTGGTTTTAAGAAGCGGAATTTCCAAGTAAAGGAAAATGCCCGCTGTAACTGAGAGCTACCATTCAAGGAAACTCTTGAGGCCAACATGAGCAAAAGTTTGTTCACTACTACAGCCCAGGCACAGTTGCACTGCTGTAAAATAACTGAGTCAGAACAACATTGCCATTTACCTCCTTTATGAGTGCTGAGTATGAACACACACAATTGCCCATTCTGGGTGACTGTGACAGTTTTTTGAGGTGGATGATGGACAGACAGGATATTACCTTCATCTTCACGTAAACTCATGAAAATCCCTCACCACAGACTATTTACATGGAGGAGCTGCTGCTATTGTTCAGCAGGAAGGATAAGTATTAGTTAGGGCTTTGATCTGGCAGCTTTAAGACCAGACAGAATCTTCGCCCCTTTCACCACTTCTATGCCATTCAGTTAGTGTCTTTTAAAAGCTTTTTGCTAGCCTTATATATTTACCTACAGCCAATCACCGAAATCAATACTTTCTCTTCAAATTATTTTTTTTTTATGCATTACAATACTGGGGAGAATTTTCAATGGGAACACTATGAAATTGGAGATTAGTTCACAAACAAATATCTGAGCTCTGGTGCTGGGAAGCTATTCTAGTTTCCTAAGGACAGCTTCATCATTTTTGGTTTTATGTATGTCAAATGATTCTTGTGGTTATAAAGAAATCTGACTGGGAACCTTTACTTTCTCTCCACAGCAGCTTCTGGACTGTTCACACAGTTGGAAAAAAACCTAGTCTAATCAGACTGCGTAAGACCAAATGCATCCTCCATTTTTGTCCCTTGGATCATACCGAGTTCTTCTCTGCATTGTTCTTCCTGATGAAAGACACTGCTCTAATTGTGTTTGCATGCTACGCAGATTGTGTGGCAAACAAGGATCTTGCCATACTTTACCTTAGAAATCTTAATAAAACACTTTCTCAACTGATGGCTTTTTATCCCCTAACAATTAGGTTCAGCTGTTCATTTAACAAATAACGGTGTTGCTCTTTTCCTTTAGTACCCTCTAATAAACCAAGAGTAAATTACTGTCTGACCTACTTACTGGGATTGCTCAAATAATCCTCGATATGGCAGTATATTTTGATGCATTAAAATATAGGGCATACAGGTTGAAAGTTAAAAGAAATATTGAATGTTAATGAAAACACAAGCAGGTAACATAATAGCCTGAGGGGTATTCTATTTCTTAGCTAACATTCCCCTCCCTTTTCCTTTTTTTTCCTTCATCTGCAGCATTTTATTCTTCCCTCTTGTGGATGAACTGGATGAAATACTGATGATCTGGAGTTAAAGAAAAAGTTTGCATAATAGCTAGATGTGTTTTCTGTCTTTAATAAGTAGTATGTTTTAAAGAGAGAGCAAAATGCATTCTTGCACTACACCAATTCTTGCTTTGTGCATTCCTTGCTCATCTCTACGTTTCTCAGCAATGGCCCCATTTAAAGAAGAAAAGTATTTCAGAAATAGGGGGAAACAATAACATGCTAAGTTTTCAGGGTTTTTGTTGGATTCTCTGTTGGTTTGTTTTGGTTTTTTTTTAAGGCCACGGAAATGATTCAGTCAACAGTCTGGGCAATTGTCTTCCATATTTAGCAAAGCAGTTCAGTAAATTCTACCTAATAAGCATTTTGTGTTACAGATTCATGTGATAGCACTGAATATAAATTTCTCTAGACAAGGAATGACACAAGACCATATTTATTTGTTTGGGACTATTTCTGTCTATAATAAGACCTGAGAGAGATGCTATTCTGTCAAAATTCTCTGCTGATTTTTCTTCCTAGTTGGTACCTTCTTCTATTAATTTGAGCTCTCATTAGATAAAGCATTAACATGTATTGCACACTACTCCTTAACCACATAAATAAGTCTCAACCAGCTCCAAGCTTCATATATGACAGAACTGCAGTTCAAATCTTGACAAGGATGAATCTGCTTTTTTTTGTTTCTGTAGGCATGCCAAATCCCCAGTGGTATCTAACTGAGAGGCCTTCAAGAAGATTGTGTTCTTCATTACTTGCCCTGTTTTATAGTAGAGTTTGTACTCTTAGGACTTGTGCCTTCATATATATGCCACTGAAGGCTTCCAAAATATGTGTGGTTACTGGTAAATTAAACAGTATTGCAACTTTACCTCTGTAGAAGCCTTTGCTCATACCTACAATCTTGTCTTAAACAAGGACCATTTATTACACAGCTAGGATTTCTCTCTACCTGGGTTTGCTGGATTTCTGATCTAACAAGAACAAGTACCAGTCATCTTTAAAAAAAAGTAATGTCTGATAGAGCCTGCTTAACACTGCCAGAGGAAAGGCTCTATTGAATGAGAAAGATTTAGACAGGAAACTAAAAGAAAAGATGAGAGTAACTTGGAATGGTTAGAAAAATGTCTCAAATCCGCCTTTGCAACTTTCTACAAAGAACAGGGAGCATCTGGAATAAATTGAAATACTCTGGAATAAACTGAAATACTTTGGAATAAATTGAAATGCTTGGTCATTTCAGTGGCTGTGGAACAGCACTGGAAAGTACCTAGTGGCAGCACTCTGAACTGTCAGCTTCTGATTTTAACTAGAAGTCACATTTACATTCAAACAAGACCTTGAGAAAAAAAGACTAGATAAAAAAGAACTTGGCTATACTACAGAAGTTTGATAATTATCTGGTGGTAGTTGAAAATTCAAAGAGAAAATTTGTGGAGCCAGGTTTGTTCACAGGATGTCTTTTCAGAGGAACTGGAATGTAGCTTCTCTTGCTCAATTTTAGGACCTATGTATTGCTGTCATCTTGTTTAGGAGACTGTTGAATTATCTCACAAAGAAAGGGATGAAAGCTTTGTTATGACTCATGTAAGACTGAAGTGATAAAGCATTGGAAAATGTTAGGGAAACAATTGGGATTTGGCCCTAAATAGGAAAGGACTCAAGGGGATTTAGCAATCTTTATTTCAGTAATGGAGACTAGGAGAGAAGAAGAAAGGAAAAATGGGTAAAATGCATATGATGCCATTCAGCTGCATTTCTCCATCTGCTCAGGATCAGAAGTACTTAGTATTACTGACATAGGCTTACTACATGTAACACCTACCTCCTTGCTCAGCAAGGAGCACTAGGACAAAGCTGTTAAATGTAAGTGCCATAGCTATGAAAAAATCAGAGGCAAGATTAAAATCCAAACCTCCTTTGCCTTAACAGACAATTCTTGCCTACTCTTTCAACCAGTTCTGAAATAATGATCACAGAAAGATCTTGATTGGATGTCCTTATAGTAAACATTACAAAGTCTGTTAAGTTTTTGGCATTCTTCCTCTTACTGTCTGTCTTCAGTGAGACTCAATGGCAATACTCGAACTTACTAATTGCACAGTAGAAGTTCTAAGTTAGCGTATATGAATTGTTATGCTCCTTATGCTTTATGTCTTTCAGGATCTGAGCTACCTGTTTTAATACTCTATGCTACTATGATATTGGAAGCCCAGGACTCTTCAGTCTCCATTTTGCTGCAAGTGAGGTTTTTTTCCCTTTTGCATGGCCAGTTTGAGCTGTTCTGTGTTCCATGGCAAACGTATGTTACTGGTTTTAGCACCATGAAGTTCTGGAAATAAACAGCAGCAGTCTTTCACTGCTTCACCCATTCTTGTGGCAGGGTGTCTGTAAATGTAATAGACATGCCAAATGAGAAGTGTTTATGAAATTTGGAAATAAGGGTTGAAGGAAAAGAGGAGGAGAGGATTTTTTTCAGCAGTAGCAGGAACAGTATTTCTCACACGACTTGCATGGTCTACTGAGACAAGCTCCTTCTTAATTTCTGTGCCAGAGGTCAACATGTCAAGATCACATCTCTCGGTGGGAAAACCTGCTCTGAGACACTCCTTCCACGTGGTTTGAAAGGGTGTGGTTGGATGTGCAAGTCTCAGCAAGTACAAGTTGCACTTCTTTACTAGACTGGGCATGCTTTTGAAGTCTTGAGGAGTTAGGCAACACCCTACCTGAGAGGAAGCAGGCAGAGAAGACAGTATTTAGAGCTTCTTCAGGTCTGTGGATGAGATAAATTAATGCACTGGGAACCAAAGAAGGAATGCAAGGGGAAAAGAAACACAAATTAGGTAGATGAGAGACTATGGTTCCATGTTTAGCCTGGAAACTTGCTAGGATGTTCTGCGGGCTTACTATGGCTGTGAACTCTGGTGGTGTTTCCCACCATATCACACTAGACTCTATCAAAATGGATAGTGTATAAAATCCCCAGGACACTTTGGGGGACCTAAATCTGTACTTTGACCATTTTTCATTTTTCTTAGAGCAGCTGTGTCCTCGGCTTTGTGAGTAAATGATGAGAAGAGACATCTCCTTCTGAGACACTTGTTTTGTACTTGTGAGAGAAGGTAACCTCCTTTTGGTATTCCACAAAGGACTGTTCTGCAGTAAACTGTTGTGTCTTGACAAAGAAGTAAAGCATGCTGTAGCAAGGAATTCCTCCCACGAGATGGGTTAGTGGCTCATAAAAAGTACATGTATTGTGAAGAAATTCCTGTCACCAGATGGACCTAAGGAATAATTGCAGCAGAAGTCAATAGCTACATAAGTCAGGGCATTTGACTGAGCAACATCTCCTGAGTGAACATAGGAATCTGGCTCAAGAAAGTTTAACCTGTGCAAAATCGACCTCTTTTTATCCAACAGGTAAAGCCCTAAAATGTTACTGGAGCATCTGGAAAAGGACAACGGTGTCTAAAATCAGGAGAGAGAGAAGATTTTTTTCTAGCCCACACTGAAGCATAAGGGCTTTTCTGACCCACACTTGTTTTCCTAAAGTGGCCGATGTAAAACACTGTGCACAGAGCTAAAAGCCCTGGAAAATTGCTATCTACTGAGTTGAGGAGGTGAAACGGAACACTGATTTGGTAGTCCTTAGGAGCCCGGTATGGTGTCAAAGATGATTCCCAGTGTGTTATGAGGGAAGATTTGTACTTGCTGTGATCCAATCTCTTATGCTCAACAGTCCAGTGATTTCTTTTAACAGTTGAGAGGAAATGAAGAGTGTTTGGTCATAGATACTGACCTTAAGAATTGGGAGGGCAAGCCACAGTGGGTCAGAGATGTGTATAGGTTTTGTCTATTCCAATTTCCAAAATGACTTAATTGTACATCTTGACAGTCTGAGATCTTTTAACACCCTCCAAAAATCCTTGCTATAGTATTGTATCTATTTGTACCTTTTGAATGTTCCCTGTTGCCATTTCAAATTAGTAGAAAAATGATCTGCTAGAAAGTTGAGGCATCTGTCCATGGAAGGTTATTAAATATATGGTGTAGCAGAACTTAGGCATTCTCCACTTCCTTTCTATGCTGCTGCTATTCATTTGAGAGTGTGTCCTTAGCTAAGCCTGGAAATCTGTTTGCGGTGGGCTGCACAAGCACCAGGCTTCTGTTCTGCATGGCTAGCAGCCTGTCTAAATGTGAAACAGGGAGTGACGGGATTGATTCCAGAGAGCTGCAGAGCTGGGCAAGTCTGATCCTTCATCCAGTGCTTTCCTGACTTGGCCATGCTGCTTCCTCAAGCTATCTATCCAAAGGGCAGGGCAGTACCGGGCACTGCCACGGTATGATGCAGTTGCACACAGAAGTGCAAAACGTCAGGCAGCAGGCAGGATGCAGTGTGAAAAGAGTATTGCTTAATTTGAACTGACAGCATTTGCTGCAACACATCAGAGGCTGTAAGGACCAAGAGGCATTTCTTTTTAGTAGGACTGAGGATGTCAACTTGGGTAGCAGAAGTTCCAGCTAGATTATAGAGGCAGTATAGAAAAGGCGTTGCTTTCTCATGGTATCTACTTGCTAGTTTTACTGTTTCTGCCTAGCCTTCTCAGCTTTCTGTTATAGTGAGACCTCTGTGATTTTCATATGGAAAAAGTGAAAACCTGTGTAATCCTAGTTCTGCATCACTTTCCTTACAGAGAGGCAGGATTGGCAGGAAAATGGATGTTAAACATTTGCACTTCCTTGCTTTCCATTTATTTTGGGAATCAGAATATACCTGGACACATGCACATGTTGAAATATAAAGCTGGATGTCCAGTACTCAAGATTCATACCGTACTTTAATTGTGCCTTGTGAATTCAGATTATATTCAATGATGCATGAAATGGCAGACAGAAGTATTCTGTGGGGACTGTCACTTAGCAGTGGCAAGCCTATCAAAACATTGGCAGGAATACGTAGCTTGCAGCCCTGCATAAACCCTCGTCTCACTGGAATATAAATCTGACCTGCATGGAGTAAGGCATTGCTAACACTTTATATAAACTAATGTAACTGGAGAAAGCTCAGCTGCTGAACTGCTTCTCTTTCAGATCCTCACTGGCCCAACTCAAGGAGCCCCATTCTGAGCTTTCTGATTAATACATGTACTGCTTACTGAATGAGTCAACAACCTGGCTGTTAAATCTCCTACTCACCAGTGGGTTTGATGTTGCTGTGGCTGTTAAGGAAAATGCATCACTTTTACTTTCCTTTTACTTCGGTCTCCTAGAAGTTGTTTTAGCATGTTTAAGTTGCTTTTGGTATCAAGGTTTGGCTAATATCTGTATTTTACTATTATTACAGTACAGCCTGGAGAAAAGCTTGGGGTTAGGATGACATAGTAGAAGGCACCGTATATACACATTAACTGCCCTCTGCAGTGCTTTTTTTTGTAGATTTGCTCTAGCAAGATAGACCACGAAGAATGACAGAGGAAAGTGAGCCAAAGAAGTCACTTGCCCTAGTGGCCTGACAACTACCAGCAAGAGGCAGACCCAGAGGCCAGGTCTTGGAGCCAGACCTTAGCTCGTTGGACTGGGAGGCCAGTGGATGCCAACAGATTCCATGTGGTCATCCCACAGGTGTGTCTGGGTTTGTGGATTTGAATTAGCTGCCATTTATGGTGTAGGATGTGCGTAAGGGGAATATTTGGTGATGATGTGATTCAGCAGCAGAGGGAAATTCCTTGTATCTGAGACAAGGAGGCACAAGAGCACAAAATGGAATATAAACTTTTTTAAATAAGTGGAATCAGTTCTAAGTAACATTAAGTTTGATGGCTTTGTAATGGAAAATAACTGTGGTGCATGAAGATAAACCGTTGTAGTTGACGTAGTTTTAGGTCCTTATGACTTTAGTACAAAAAGTGTAAGAAAAACAGGATCTGGGGATGGAGAGTATCTGGGACTAGCAGATGTCCAGGATGGGCACAGTTAAAGTAACTGATAAGTAGAAGGACAGGATGATTGCTATGTCTGTAATGTTAATTAAGCTAGTGCAAACATCTACTGCTCATGCTTCAAAGGCTTCCAGAAGTTATGAAGATTGTTGGAAGGAGTAAACGACCCTCAGAGACCACCTCATTTTTGTATGCATGAGGAAAACTTTCTGGAAAATGATGTAATTCATACGTAGCCTCATGAACATGTATGTATGCCCAGTGACTATAAAAGGACGGCTTGTGTAGCAATATGGGGATACCTGCGCCACAATAGAGAATACCTGCTTGTCAACTTAAAACTTTGTTGGAGAGTTTGTTCCGAATCGTACCCGCTCACCGACGCCTCAGGAACTCCAGCAAAAAGAGGAGACAGAATTTTTCTTTGTCCCAACCTAAAAAAAAGCAACCCAACCCTTGCTGACTTATTTCGGCCTGTGGCTGACTGGTGAATAAACAAACTGAGAGGTGAAAATTGGTTACCGATCAACTGAGGTTTTGTTCCTGTTCTTTGTGTCCTGGATGGCTGCTGTTTTGTTGTTTTGTTTTGTGTTTAAATCCGGACTGATCGTAGTAAACTACTAAAAGGCAGTTCCTTTGTTTAAGCGATGTTTGCATCGGCATGCGTCTATTGGTACGAAAAGCAGCCCGTTCCCTGAGCATCCGACTAAACAAAAACCTTTTTAGCAAAGTGCTTAACGCAAACGAGAAGTGCAGACTTGGGGGGGGGGGGCGGCGGCGAAGGGGAAGAGTGTGTGAACACTGAGTGTATTTTTTTTATTTAACTGATATTTCTTCGACCCCCTAGAAAAGAGTCGGACACCAGAATCTCACGATCCTTTTTCACCTCCCAAGGTTGTGCCTTACAGTAAGAAAGGCTTTCCTGTCCCCTTTTGAAGCAAACCTGTTTAAAACCATGGTGACTGGGGATGGCCCCTAAGCCCGTGGCTGAGATGGCATCGTGCTCAGCACAACCCGGATTCAGCCGAGCTGAGAAGCAGCCAGCATCATCAGCAAGACAAAGGGAGGGAGAATGAAAACGGGAACTAACCCAAAGAATTAAGCGAACCGAGCAGCATCTGATGTGAGCTGAAAGGAAAACCCGGCTGGTAATTCTGAGCACTGACTGCATGGTCGCCTCCACCGCAAGTGATCTGCTTCGTCACAGGAACTGAGGACAGGACGAGCAGGTTCCACCTCAATAGGTCCCATCTCAGTCACAGCATAACATGTTCCTGGCCAGCTAAAGGAGGGGAAGAGATATTAATGGAGTTTTCTCTTCCCCCGCTGGCAGAAATTTGCAGAGAGATTGGAAACGGAGCAAAGGAGTTAATCTCTCTGCTTGCCTCCTCCCAGCTATTTTCTCGACGACTCACATGTTGTTGCTCTACTATAGTGCTCGGTCTCAGCTGCCGATGGAGCAACTCCCTCATTGCCTGCCACTCAGGCACAAAACGCCACCTTCTCCAAAGCTCAGACAACTTACCTTTAGAAAAATAAAAACACAAGAGGGCTTATTTAACGTGTGCTCAGGAGTCTGTCACAGTGTGTCTGCTTAGGGATACAGTGGGGTTTGTTTAACCTTGTTGAGAATAGGGGAGTCCAAAACCAGCTCCTTCTGGAAACTTAACAGTCAGACCCCATCTTCTAGCTTTCACACCTTTTCTCATTGTCTGTCCCCGTAAGACTGAGAAAAGTTTAAATAGTGCTGACTGGGGAGGCACCATGTGGGGAAACCCAGCTAATGGCTCCTAGGCCAAGGAGGAATAGGGGGTCAGTCCCTGCAAGGATCCCACAGAAATGAGGTCAAATAGATGCAGCTTAAGTGTTGCAGTGAGTCCTCTTCATGAAAACTTCAGTACAAATGATTTTTAAAATTACAGCCTTTCATATACCTGCCCCCGCACCTTTTGAGCTTTCATTTTGGGCAAGAGTGGGGTCCAGGAGTTTTATTGAAGATGACAAACACATTTCCAGGGCAGCCCCCACCCTCCACAACCTCTTCAATCGCAAAAGAATGTCTTAAACTTTAAATTCCTTTAACCAAAACTTATTTAGGTTCAGGCTAACTTCTTCTACACATTCAGGCTAATAGGGAGAACTATTTCAGCTGGGAAAATGTAGGTAGTTATGCCAGTGTTAACATTGCTGGGGGAAAAAAAGAAAAGGAGTAATCAGTACCTTAGGGGTTTGGCACCAGGAAATATTCCTGGAGTCAAAGAGGTGGGTTTAGCTGTCCCTTGCAAAAATCCTGCCAAATTTGGTTGTGTTACAAGATTCTGAAAGTTACCATTCCTGCACATGCAGTAGAACTTGCTAGCAGCCCCATTCTACTGCTGTGTGACTACTGTGCCCTCACTGGATTATATTCCCACACCCCACTGATGCCTGAATGTCCTTCTGCAGGGTGGAGACTAAATATGTGGTCACTGACTTTTGAAGAGCATTGATTTGATTTTGCAGCTCCAGCATGAGCGTTTCCAGAAGTGGACCAATGTCTCCTGCCTGTGCATTGGTTAGCTCATCTTCTTTCTTCTTCAGTGCAGGAGATTCCAGGCTGATGGTCATGTGTTAGGGAGATCTGGCACATGTCACTTGACAGTAGTATCAGTGCTGGGTGATGGTGAGGGCAGTGGGAGGCTGTATTAGCCTGCAGGAAGATCTGGAGAGTTTCTCTGGCAGCACTCAGACTCTGTCAGAGAGCATTTCAGCCCAGGCACCACATGTCTGTATATGCTCTTTCTTTTATGCAGGTGAAACACTCCCTTCCAGCACTTTTCTTGCCTGTGTGTCCAGGGGATTTTTATGGACTCTCCAGTGGAGCTACTCTGGAGGAGCGAGAGCAGGCATCAATGTCACTGGACTCTTGCAGGTGGGATAGGACTAATGTTTTGTAAACCACATTGGTTCTTAATGGAGATTCAAAATTTGCATCCTCTTCAGTTTGTTTCTTCCATGGAAAGAAACATAATTTGACTGTTGCCATCAGCATCTGTGTGTGATTGTAGGTATGTGATTTCTTAACTCCTTTACTTTTATTGGGGAGTGTCCATAAAAGGAGGGTCTCTACCAGATCAGAGAGAGAACTTTCCTAGCAGCCAGCATGGAAGTCAGCAAGGACTAAACACCATTGCAAGACTCTCCACAAAAAGGAAAGCTTGCTTCTTTACCCTGACACAAAAAGCAGCACGTACAGGAAGAAAACAAACACTTATTTCCTTCAATAAAACTTGTTAGAACCCCCTACAACAGATGTCAAAGCACCTGCATGGTAGAAGATATTATACTGCATATACTTCTCGAAAAGAAGATGAGAAAGTGTTTCTCTAATGTGCCTTCCCTTTTCTATCCTTGTCCATTGTTTTTCTCTTTAGCTACTAGTGACCTAGAATGGAGTGGTTCTGAAATGCATCTGAGCTTTAGGAGCTTGTACCTGACCTGCTTCTAAATTATCAGCTTGCAAGGGGACAGTCACTTCTTTGACTTCATTCATCACAGTGGATCGTCTGTCCATCCTGTGGCATTTGTTTATGTCAGAGTCCTTTAGTTCTGTAAGCTTTGCTTGATAATGCAGTCATCTTATGCATTGCTATCAGCTTCCTCTTCCCTTGGGATTTATCTTTTGTCTTTGTGGCAAAAAACCCAGCCACTGCTGTCTTGAAAGCACTCCCAGACACCATGTGATTCTGCTTCTATGTGCATTCCTAAGCAACAGCCATCACCGTCAGCTCTGCCATGAAGATCATCATGCCTTCCCACTACTTCTTTTATAAGCTCTGCTGCTTTCAGTGATCAGTGTGATTGTTCCCATGGGGCTAATGCAGAAAGGCAGAGTTGCCTAGCTCCATCCTTTCCATCTAACAGAGGGCACAAAGCTTCTTTCTGTAAGTCTTGAATTGGACTTTGTCGTGGTTTAAGCAGTAAATCAGCCACACAGTTTGCTACATGGAGAATCAAAAGAATGCAACTCCCACAGGTTGAGATAAGAACAGTTTAGTAACTAAGGTATAA
>JANRGW010015480.1:0-22062 GCA_024733675.1 Psilopsiagon aymara
CTGCTCCAAGATTTTGCCAGGCACAGAGGTGAGGCTGACTGCTCTGTAGTTCCCCGGCTCATCCATTTTCCCCTTCTCGAAAATGGAGGTTATATTTCCCTTTTTCCAGTCATCGGGAACTTCACCTGACAGCCATGATTTTTCAAATATGATGGATAGTGGCTTAGCAATTTCATTCGCCAGATCATTCAGGACCTGCGGATGGATTTCATCAGGTCCCATGGACTTGTGTACCTTCATGTTCTTCAGATGGACTCAAACCAGATCCTCTCCTACAGTGGGCCCAGGGTCTTCATTCTCACAGTCCCTATGTCTGCCTTCCAAGACTTGGGTGGTGTGGTCAGAGCATTTGGTAGTGAAGACCGAGGCAAAGAAGCCATTAAGAACCTCAGCCTTCTCCAAATCCAGGGTAGCCAGTTCTCCTGATAGCTTCTGGAGGGGGCCCAAATTCAGTATTATCAGATGTAGCACTTGTTTTACACAGCAACAAGTTCCCCAGATTTTTCTTTGCTTGGATTTTTCGTAGGCTGCCTTCTTGGAAATTATCACAATATCTTTTAACTAATAAACCAGCAAAAAAAACCCATTCTAATGATGGAAATTTTGCAAAATGGTAAGCTGTATCTTCTTTATATAGAAATTACTGAAAAATACAAGAATCCATGGTTCATAAAGCATGGTATTGCTTTACAAAGTCTACAAATAATTTGGGTTTACTCACTAATACTCATTCTCTCATAGACTTCATTCATTTACATGTTTAAGCCTAGTACTCTCACAAGCACCAAGATACATGTGCCCTAATAATCTGCACAAAGAAGATGAGATCATAGCTGTCAAATCCATACCATGTTTCCAGAGTTCCTGTTCACTGACAAGCCAGCTTTCAGACAGACTTTTTTACATCACTTAGGCATCATTAGCTGTTATGAAGTGTTTCTCAGCCTCAAAGTCTTGCCAAATTTAATTTCCAAAAATCTCAGGCCAGTTTCTACTCTGGTAGTACCGTCAGGGTTGTGGGCTTTTTTCCTCACTTGGAATGTACGTCTGTTTTCCTTGTAACCTAACAGGAAGAGGAATGGTATACATGAGTTGTCAAAGCCTTTTTCCACCTTTCTTGTGCAAGGATGGAGGGTCTTCTGCTGACAAGCCATCTGTCCATTGTCTTTATCAAAGCACAGGTCTTTGGGTCTTGAAAACCATATTCCTCAATTTTACTGCTGAGGATGTTGCCCTGGGAATGGTGTTCTTTATTATCAATTCAGGCCACGCTTTCAACTGTTCTGCTTTGTTCGGCTGTTTCTTCTGGTGCTTACACACTTATGCATTTACATTCATACTGAACTCATAAAATCTTAGTATTTCTTTCATAAATCACCACTTCTACACCCGTAATGGCCAAGTGTTTCTAAGGGTGCTGTTACCTATCGCATTCTGGTCATGCAGTAATACTTATCAGTCTTGATAGACTGATCTGAGTTTTCAGCTCTCCTGAAATGATCATAAAGATACTACAGCCCTGATTTTAAAATAATTTAATCTGTAGTGTAACAAGTCAGTAACCACTTTGCTCTGTCTTTATATTTCCACTGGCCATAAATACATGTGCAAACTGTTGCTTTTCCCCCACACCAGTCCCAGTATTTTGAGTAAATTAGTATAGACAGCTTGTCCAAGAGGGTAACACTGCATTCATCCAAGCAGGATCAGCCTGCAATTTGACAGCACCACGTATCAACTTTATGAAATTGGTATTAGCAATAGCTGAAAAATGCACAATTAACTGAACATCCTATCTATTGTGTTTTACAAGAATCCTTTATTAGTTCCAACTCAGGAACACCCTGAATATTTACACACATAATGTCCAGGCCAGGTGCCACCCCAGCAGACCACCTTCCTTGAAGTTATGGTGCTGATTAACTTGGGATAAATATCCACTTGGAAGGCAACATACAGCAAAGAATTATCTCCTGCTTCTAAGATCAACTTGAAATGGAAATAGAGTCCATGAGATGAAGGCAGTACTTTGGTTGTGAACCTTAACCAATACACCAGAGAGTAGAACTTTGAACTTGTGGCTAATTACAGATTGGTATGCTGGTTCAGCATGTAAAAATCACTATTACTTCAGCATGCACAGCGACAGCTCCAATTAATAGATAGAAAAACAATTCTTGGCAGAGAAAGCAAAACATGACCAAACATGCTAATGCAGCAGTCTGTTCTTGAATTCACAAGTCTGGTGAATCTTTTTAAGCCTGCATCAGGTTAAAAGAAGAAAAAGGAAAAAAAAAAAAAAAAGAATAAAAAATGCAGTAATTTACAGCTACTGTGGATCTGAACTTCTTTTTAGATGAAGCAACTAATCTCTACCCTGCCCCCTCATTTGTGTTTGTAAATTTCATAGAGAAGGTGCAAAGTAATCCTTGTTCTGCAAGTTAGCATGGCACCTCTCATGGTAGAAGCAATACATGGAATGGCTCTAGCACACAATATATTAAGATAAAAGATACACAAAAGAGTATTTTTGGCTTGGTTTCAGGTGTTACTCCATTTCTGAAACGAACTTTTCCTTCATCAGCCCTTTCAAGTTTTAAACAAAACCAAAACTGTCTCAATGTTTTCTATTCACATGCAGACAATTAAATACAAGTTTTTATAACATGAACAGTACAACTGTTTAGATAAGAAGGAGATCAGTTTGGTGATTAGGAGGAAATCTCCATTACAGAGTATCACCCATGGCCATTCCAAGAAAACATTCACACAGCTAGTTTAAAGACAACTTCCAAATACCACAAAAAATCACACATATGCTTGGAAGACAGACAGGGAGATGACTTGCAAAATAGACCACTCCATGAAAAGCTCAAGGAGGAATTTGTCAGGTTTTTAATCTTCCATGGTTTAAAGTTTTTAAGAGTGTTAGAAGCAGTCAGTGGCATCAGTGAAGAGAACTGCACAGAAATGTGCCTTAGTGCAGTTTTATCTACTACTAAATCTCTTGAGGGTTAACAGATGAGTACTAATCTTCTGAGATTGATGCTGAGATTCATGCTTCAGGAGTGAGTTTCAGGGACAACTGAAAGCTGATCACATACTCCACAGATGTCAGCTGGGGGTGTTTCTAGTCAGATGCCTACCCCAAAAACAGAACAACACTTCAGTCTGAGATGCTTTGTGATCTAGTCAGCCCCGTAGTCTTCCTTCTTTCTCCTCTCCCCTTACTTACCTCATGCTCTTATAAAGATCATTTAGGCAAACATACAGATGAAGTGACCATTTATCATAAAATTTCCCTGAAAACTCATTTGAAATTATAAAGGACCTTCTATTATAACCAAATAATAACAGGTTATAACCCAAAAAGAACCTGAATTGCAGCTTAATGCTGCCAATGCAAGAAAGCAACAGTAGACTGCAGCTATCAAGGGAGCAGATTGTCCAAGTTCAGTTATTGATTTTCACTTTGTTCAGAAAAATATCAGGTTACTACTTGTCTTAGAGAAGAAATGAGTTAGCCTTACAGGGAAAAAGAATTTGCTTATTTCTAGAGACAGGACAGGCTAGTTTAAATTTCAATAGAGTGCTTTTAAGAAGTCTTACTGTAACATAATCTGTTCTTTTCCTTCAATTACAAATCATCTTGTGGGAAAACACTGCATTTTTACTAGCAGTACTGAATCTTGGACCAGCCAAAAGCAATAAGGAATTTTAGAAAGAGGGAAAAGAATAATTCCAAATAGCATATAGGTTTTTCTTTCTTGCTAGAGAAGCTAATTTGAAACTTTTAGCTGGCTCCCATCTGTTGGATAGTTATCTTTTGTGGAGAAATGTAAAGTCTTTTTTTATTCCAACTGACCTACTGTATTCAGAGAGGTACTAACAAAATGTACGATCATATTCCTAAGCTTCTTTTAAAAACTACGTTTGCTTATACCACTTAAGATTTGCGACTATTAACCTCAATACGGGTATGCAGTCTTTTGAGCTCCCCTAATTTTTGTTTGATTCATGCTCTCTTAATATTTCTCAAGGTCAGCTGGGCACTTGTGTACTGTATTTTCTGAATAGCCTGGGTTTTTAATCCATACTGATCAATTGGCTTCCCACAAAAATACCTGGGGAAGAAACCAGGACACATAACTGACAATGCAAGATAAAACAATCAGTGGGTCAAACTGTGAAATATGGTACTTTCTTTATGACTTAAAATTTTAAAAATTAAGATGGAAAATCTCAGCACTACATGCAGCTTGATCATTATTTATGGATTTTTAATTCCTGGAGCCAGGAATAGCTGCTGGAATTCTATAGCCTGATTCCATCGGATCAGATGATCAGAGTAATTCCTCTGGCATTAGCAAACATCTCATTATGAAAAAGAGATAAATGAAAATACTAAGAGATGCAGAGCAAAATTTCTGCACCCTACTCTCTTGAAAATCAAAACAAAATACCAAGCACATCCATTATTATATCTCAAAAGGATATCCATCTGGAAAGTCTTACCTTCCAGATGCTTTCCCCTACTATTTCATTGTCCTGCTAATCTCTGCAACTACCCCTAGGGGAAAAACAAAACACTACACAATTTACTGTCAGGCTAACATTTTGAAGGAAAGACAGTACAAAAGGAAATATACTCTGGACAACAGTCAGCTTCAATATTGCTACTGTTGAAGCAGAAAACCAGAAGTGGATCAATCTGAATAACACTGAATGCAAAAAATGTACCAAAATGAATTCAAGAAGCATCTTACATGGACACAAGAGTAAACAAGCACATTTTCAAAAATCAAAAATCAATAAGGAATCCTATCAATTTCTTCCTCTCAGCCAACATTTACTCACATTAATGCTGCAAACCTTCAACTATGGAGGTTTATTGTTTATTTGTTTTAGAGAAGTCCACAAAATGTTCTCTCCAGGCTTCAGTAGGATGACAAGGTTTCTTCCCACCAGGAGTAACCCGTACAATAAAGAACCTTGTAAGCCTGCCAGTGAAGCAACAGTCATTTTACTAAGTTATGAGGGGGTTGGACAGATTTGTAAATGAAGTCATTCAATCCTGAAAGTCAGATCTCCTAGTCACATGAAATGCTTGACCTTTTGGTAGCTCAGCTATCTACTTTGTACCCCTTTTTGTTCCACTGGATCACAGGCTGGAAACTCTAATGCCTGTTGTGATTGAAACTGAACGAGGGGCTCTGATGCAGAGAGAATCTTCCCAAAAACATACACAGTCATCACAATAAACAGATCTACCAAGTACCTGACCAGAGATGAGTTTTATTTCTATCAAATACTTTTGTTTGGTTGGTTTTAAGTGCGACTGAATGCATACGGCACCTCTTTCAAACCTCAAGGCACATTACAACAGTACAAGCAAGCAGTGTTGATTTAAAACACAGTTGTAACATACTTCTGGTATATGAATGCAAAGGGACAGTCATCAAGGAACAAAAAAACAGTACTTGGTTTTACAGAGCTGTAATTCTCTCACTGTTTTACTATCTTCCATGCTCAAAAAAACTTCAGAAGCTAGCAGCATGCAACTTGCAGAACATCCTCATACTCTGTATGAAAGTTTCTACATCCCCAGCATCCCCATCCCACTTCAGCTTTACAAACATTTTTGATTATGAGCTGCTGAAAGTATGAAGATCTGGACAGATATAGGCAATCCAAGTGGACACAAAAGAAATCAGTAGGAATTTCTACTGGTTAACCATGTTAGGCCAGGAATATATTTCCATTACCACATGTAAAACTAAGCACCCAACAGCCAACTTAGCTATAGCTGTCTTGGATATTATTTCAGAATCTCCCAGTACTGCCTGGCTCTCCCTTTTGCAAGCTCCTTACCAGACACAGAGTGCTATAAGATTGAATTCAAATGAGAACAATCCTTCAATTGCTTGATGCTAGCAATGTAATTAAAAGCTTCATCTATGCTATAAATTCAAGTGTCGCTTATAGAAGATTTCAGCATGTTTTCAGAGCACACTAGTTCACTCTTTCCAGTCATAAAGTACCTAAAATACTCCTTACACCAGCAGAGTAACAGGTAAAATCACTGCACCAAGTTCACCCAACAAAATAAAATGTAGTGGTTCAAACTTGTTTTATCCTCCCATCTTGGAAACACCACATACACGTGTTTCAGTAAGTGAAGTAATACATGCACCATGCATACTTGGAAAACTACCCTAAGTTACTATGAATTTCTGTACAGCACCAGTTTTTCCTCCACATATGGAAAATATTTCAGTCATAATTCCTATCTGCAAATATACTACGTCTGAAATTTTTAAAAATAAAGCCATTTGTGTTGCCACAACGTGACCATAATCTTGAAAGTGTCCTAATTGAAAAAAATTCTTCCTTTATACAGAATTCAGGTAACTCAGAAGACAGAATATATATTCAAGAAACCTTACAAAAAGAAAAAGCAACTTCTAACTTTTATGAAGAATATAGGCTAAAAGTCCCTGCTTTTTTTTATTTTTTTAGTTCTAAGTAGCTGCTATAAATTTAGAGATGCTCTATTTCAACAGAGCCAGAGGAGACAGGTTCATTTGCTGTGGCACCTTTTACTACAGAAATATTTTGATTTGCTAAAGCATCACCCTCTATGCACAAGTAGTTATCTGCTAAGAACTACTTGTGCTTCTCACCACTGTTATTTCACATCACAGATCTCTCTTCGTAAAATGTTTGTCAAAATGCACTCACACATAGCACCAGGCAAAGGGAGATGAGAGGCAGATGCGTCTGCATGCTAGTGGGAGGGATGAAAAAGAAGCTGGGGAAGCAGCTTTGCATCCAATCCATTACAGCTATTTTCCTTTTAACCATCTAACAGCAACTCACAAATTCACCTGAAACATATTAAATCCTCTGAACTTAGGAAATGATGCATTATTGAAGTCACAGCAGGGAAGCTAACTCAGTTTAGAGGACATAAAAGAAGAGCTCTAGAGCAATTTTTTTCATTACCAGGTTATGGATAAAAACCAAAGGTAACGTTTTAATGTAGTGAGATGATGTGCAGTCACAGAAAAAGCAAGGAAAAGGCTGTGTTTCTTTCCAGAAGAAATTCCTTTCCAGAAAAATTTATCTCAGTTAGATTTTCCGCCTCAAAAACAGCAAAACCAAACAGCAACAGCTTAATCAATTAGTTCTCTACTCCAGCATGTGACTTTTTTTCCACGAATGCTTTCTCCAGCTACTCGAGTGCATGACTCTTGGAATAAGCTAGCTGTCTAAGATCTGAAACTCACTTCCATCCTTTAGGGACTCTTATCACTGCAACACTTACTACTGTAAAACTGAGGCTGCAGTAAAGTTTGCAAGTTAAAGAAATAAATTCTGTTTTTCCCGTTTTATTCTCTGTTTTAGATTGTTTATCTTAATATAGGCCTGTAGTGGTTGCAATACTTGTCAAAATACAGAGTTGCAAATTCTACTGACCTATATTCACATTTGCCAACTACACAATACATACACTGCAGGTACGCTACACGTGTATCTTACCAGTGTTCCAGTACACCAAAGCACAAAATGGAAGGCATTTCTGTGTAGTATCACCATGGGACAGGACTGTGTGAGCAAAAAGTCTTTATCTAGCTCCATCTAAGCTACAGAAGGTGAAATCAGTAGTGAAACACATACAGCAAGAATGATTAAACCCACAAATGGTGCAAAATTATTTGTTTTATTACACCAATACAGAAGACTACATCATATCGAGCAAGCTATTATCAAATCTCTTCGTAACAAAGCTTTCAGTCAAAAAGGACAAATAATAAAATTGAGTGCATAAATCCCAAGGACATGTGGCTTAAGGACCATTATCACAGGATTACAGATTGGATTTTGCATCCTGCCTCTTTGTTTTTAGTACCTCCATCTTTGTTTTAATATTTTAGCTATTATTACCAGTGGTGTCTGAAGACTAGAGTTCCCTGTAGTTATGAATGGCAAACAGAAAAACCCTCTCACTTGTTAAGAGAGAATCTAGGGTATGCTTTGAAGGTACATTCGATAACCTTAGGATAAGAGTGTGCTTTTAATGAGTTCTACCAGTCTTGTCCAACTGTGTAATGCTTTAATTATTGAGCACTATACTGGGTGTTATGGACTGTGGTTGCCAGGCACCACCACAGACCCATGTTTTTGCTGCGCTAACAGTGGTGCAATGAAGAAACTATGTCTCTCCCAAGGTACTCATACAATCCAAAGGTAAAATTAGGGAGAACAAGTGGCTAAACCAGGGAAATATAGCTGAAACACAAGAGGAAACAGGGCAAATATAGCAAACAGCAGTCACCACACATTTGGTGATGCAACAAGGGAGTAATCACTCCTAAATTACAGCACCATTTTCACTGTCGATATTCAGAACATTCATTGCAGACTACAGTGTATAAACATGGCACAGTCTTACTCGAAGACTACAGTTAAGGAAAATTGCTCAATTTACATATAGCACAGATTAGGATTTTAACCTGGGCTCCAGATGAAACTGATGCTCTATGCAATCCTAAGTGAAAATTAAAAACCCTTGGTGCAATTAAAAGATTTCACCAAGCAGCCCACAAATCTTACACAGGTCGCCATAACACCTCACCTCTGTCGAAATTACAGACACCACTAAACACACACAACCCCCCTCAATTTCTAAGAATACTTGCAAACATAAATTAAAAAAAAAATAAAAAAAAATCCCACAACCTAGCTTACCATAAGCTTGGTTTTTGGAGTCAGTAATTGCAAACTTTTGCTCTCAAGGCAACAGCCTTTTCCCAGAGATACACACACACATTTGATTCAAAATGTGGATTAAAACTTGGTTAGTAAAAAAATGGAGCTCCAAAGTGAAAGGTAGGGTCCAAAAAAGCTAGAAGCAAAACCAGAAGTGAGAGAGTCGGTGAAGAGGCAAAGGATAAACATGAACATGCTGTTCTAATTTACTAATACAAGAAGTTGAGTACTGTTTATAAAAGTAGAATGCTTTTCTTCCTAACTGCTACGCCACTATTCTCTTAATAATGAGGAAGAATGAAATTGGATTAAAATCTTCAGTACTAAATTTCTCCTTTAAAATGATGGTGCTTTTCAGGAAGACAGCTGCTGACTCAAGTAAAAAACTTAGCAGAGCTGAGTGGCAATTAAGAGATTTCATTCACAGCACAATTTCACATTTGTACAGGGAGAAATGTGCTTCTCATGACATGAAATTTCCCACAGTACTGAAATGGCTCATGGAGATACAATACCATCAAAGTCTTCCATTTGTCCTGTGAAGTAAGCCATCACTTCTTATAGAAAGTAAGTATGCACTTGAATAAAGACAACTATTGAAGGCAAAACTTTAGAGGTAATGAATACCGCTCAGAGCCAAAGACAACAGTTCTCGGAACTATTTGGGATCATATATTCAAATCCTGTTCCAAAATTCAAGGCAACAGCTGTCATGCCATTACATTCTTATACAGTCGGAGCAAGCCTTAACAGCTCTGTAATATGCCTAATACAATTTCCTAAGTTGTATTTACAGAAATTAGACCTGTATCAGTTTACACTTTTTTTCACATCAATGGTTTCAGGTTGTGAACTCCTGAATGTTTTACAGATGCACATGCAGATGGAAAAATAACATGAGAATCTGCATTTCCCACACAGACAAGAACCAAGAACCTTACAAATTGTCTGCAGATTACCATTTATTTTAAAAAATTTCATAAGAATTAATGACCTTAATGATGAGAATTCAGACTATGTAACATTTCATACTTGTCTTCACCCCAAAGGAAGTTTTTCCTAATAGATACAGAGCATCCACTTTTTTTTGGTTTATTATATATAAACATGGGTCAGGTAGACATGGCAGTGTTTCTATTAGGTTCCTGCAGAACTTCTTCCTCCCATCTGTAATTTAAAAATTGCAAGAAAGTTTGCATTAACTGTGCTAAGCCTGGGTAGAAAATCTCTCCTTTATTTGAATATTCAATATTTTTAAATAAATAAGTATCTAAGAATCGAAAACTTCAGTCTGCTAGATGCAGATATGCAAAAAGAAGAAAGAAAAACCTCTACAATTATGATAGCATTTTGGCCATTCAGTAATGCTTAGAGAGTTGAATTAAATGCACTGAGCACATCCAAATCTAGATATAACAAGTAATCTCTGATACACTTCTATGCCAGCCTTTAGCAAAGCAGCTTCTAGAATACAAATCCCCATCTGCATCAAAAAAGCTACTCTTGAGCCACAGAATTAGAGCAAAACCTCACATATCTGTATTTGTGTTCTGCCAGCAAAACAAGTAAGCCCAAAATTCTTAAAATCACAGCATCCCCTCCAGATTTCACACTAAGTATAAGCCATAACAAGAACATCTTGAATGAAAATCAGTTCTAAATGAAAGCAAGAATACTTAGAACCTTTCTGATGCATTTCTTCTTTTAAAACCACTTTGCAAATACTAAAATGTCAAGATATAAAAGAACCATTGTTTCAGTGAAAGGAAGCAAGAAAAAAGGATGCAAAATTTGGTATCAAAATGGATGGATGGCTGGATGGCTGACACATTAGTTTTGTATACTGTGTTTTCATTCCTATCTTAGTGATGCATCAAAACAGGATCTGCAGTATTAGAACAGCAAAGTAATTACTGTATATTGAGAGGGCCTGGTAGACCTAGCTTACTTTCAACACTAATATTTTTCCAACTGAAATTCCTATTGCTTTTCTCCAGTGAAGACTGGGTTTGGGGTTTGGTTTTTTTTTTTTTTTTTTTTTCTATACTACCATAAAAAAAGCTTTCATATTGTTACTGGGCATAAAGTAGTTTTCCTTTGCACTTCCCATTACTGCATTTCCAAGGCACATATACCAACACAGTCAAGATGCAAGATACAAAGCTGTAATTTGTTTAAATTTGTCCCCTACATGCCCCGATGAATTTCATTTTCCTTTTTTAGGCTGTTTTGCAGTCCTTTAGCCATAGCTAACAGGAAAGATTTCTGCAAAGATTCATCACGAAACATTAGCTGCCCCATTCATGTTCATTTGGGTGTCTAATACTACTAACACCAATCAATGCTATCCAGAAGCACCACTGTAGTCTTTCCAGCATTCTACCACAGGAAAAACTGGTACCTGATGGAGACCCAATCTCAAAGAGCAGAACTCTGATAGATCCTCATCTATATCACTTAGTATCACACTACTATTATCAGTGCTGATTTCTGTGAAACAACTCATAGCAAAAGTAAAGCAAGAATGGCAAAGTTCTTCACTTTGGTATTTAATGCTCAGCTCATTAAGGGCCCAGCTTGAAGCCCTGTGAACCTGGCAGAAACACTCCCTCTGGGGTTCTGAGTAGAGCGTTGAAAAACAAGGGGCTTGAACTTAATAGAGAAAGGAACTGAAGCTAGTTAACACCAAGGAGCACAAGTTTCATGTCCTCCCATTGTTCAGCCTAGTTTAGCAGGCTTGGTTAGTCGTGGGAATTTGCACTCACTTACCACAGTCAACTCAGATGAGAGTTCCAGTTAGCAAAAAACCCACAAACACATGACAGTTGGCTGTCAAGTAAACATTTGATGGGAATATCCAACTGAAAATATTATTAGGTATCATCTAACAATCTCCTTGTCTGAAAGCAGAGAAGATTTAAAAATAGACCTGCGACAACCTGAAAAATTAAGAGTGATTTCTCACTAGAAATACTTAAGTCAGCATTAGAAACAGCTCCTGTAAAATGCTTCTCAATCTATTAATAATGTTATCACTGGTGCGCTTGAATACCAGTGCTCAATCCAGTAAAACTTCACCAGAAATTCCAGTTTGTTCTATGTTGTTCTGATAAATCAAAGACACTAGGTCCAAAAACTGATAGCTGTACCTGACTAAAAACAGGCAAAACAAGACATGTTCTTGGTGATCAAAAAAAGTTGAATCACAAACTCAGATAGGAAGGGTGAATGCTAGCACAGAAAAGAAAAACACAAAAACACAAGGGAACTTGGATTTCTTGCTCTCTGTGATGAATGACTCAGCTCCTGACATGTTAGATGCATTTCACCTTCACATACTAACATTACATGGCAGGTGCAGTGGGATCTGTCGCCATCCTGCTAAAGGCTTCTGTTTGATTAGTCAAAAAAAAAGGTGTTATATACTATTGTAAGATTCTATTTTAGCACTTCCAAGTCAAATATAAAAATGTACTTCAAATACCACATCAATTAAAAACAAACAAACAATGCAATCTGACAGAGAAAAGCAGTTGTGTCCCAGAACTAAAGAGCTTTTTTTCATAACTGTGCCATGCTGCTGCTTCTAGTGGATTGCAACACAGGAATACAGATTTCATTTTTTCCAAAGATATTTTAACAAACAAAACCTTGCATAAATTAGCCATTATTACTCAAATAATAAATTATTGAAATTAAATGCACAATCTAAAAAAATCAAAAATAAAAAAGGAAGTACAAACTATCGGTATTCAAACAGTTGAGCACACTCTTACTTCTGCATTTTATAAGCTCTTTTGGGTAGGAATAGTTTCTTGCTTTGGGAATTTCTGACACCCCAGCTATGCTGGTTGACGGTGTGAAGAGTGACTGTTGATTGACGTAACTTGGCTAGCAGAAACTGTCACAGTAGTCACAGTTATATTGGCAAAAACAGCACTTTTATCTGAATTGCTTCCATCATTTGTGGAGGCTGGGGATTTTTTCCCTACAAATAAACACAAAGATTTCAAACACAAGGAATTAACAGATTTTTGTGCAGTTTCATGGTTAGGATCTTGTTGAGATGATGGAGACATGGTGGGATGGTTTGCACGACTACAGCGCTACAGAGGAGGCATACAGGGTCTCTGGACAGAACTTTGGGTGGCACGGTTTAGTGGGAGGTGTCTCTGCCCATGGCAGGGGGGTTGGAATTAGGTGATCTTAAGGTCCTTTCCAACCCTAACTATTCTATGATTCTATGACATGCTGGAAAGTAAGGTGGTCGAATACCCCTTCGTGTGAAAGAGCAGCTGGAAAGCAAGGAGCTTAGCCTGGGAATAGATGATGAGCTTATGGGTAAGTATTAAACAGCAAACCAGTACAGGTGACACTGCAATGGGCAACTGCTATAGGCCACCTGACCATGAAGAACAAGTGGATGAGTCCCTCTACAAACAGGTAGAAGCAACCTAACACTCACAAGCCCCAGTCCTCACCAGGGGCTTAAAACCACTCTGGTATCTACAGGAAAGACAACACGGGCAGGGATAAGCAATCCAGGGCTTTCCTGCAGACGACTGATGACAAATTCCTCACCCAAGTGACAGAGGTGCCAACAAGAAGAGATGCTGTGCTGGATCTTATTCTTTTGAAGAAGGAAGGGTTCCTTGGGGATCTGAAGGTCAAAGGTAGCCTTAAATTGCAGTGACCATGGTGGCACTCAGGATCCTGAGGGGAGGGAGCAGGGCAGAAGAAAACCTGAACAGAGCCCTGGACTTCAGAATAACAGACTTTGGTCTCTTCAGGGATCTACTTGAAAGAGTCCCATGGGATAAGGCCCTGGAGGGAAGAGGGGTCCAAGAAAGCTGTTTGATACTCAAGGATTGCTTTCTCTAAGCTCAAGAACCCTTCATCCCAGTGAGCAGGAAGTCAGGCAAAAATGCCAGGAGGCCTACATGGATGAGTAAGTAGATCCTGGCAAAACTCAAACATAGAAAGTATAAAAAAGTTAGAAGCAGGGACTGGTAATCTGGGAGGAATATAGAGACGTTGCCTGAGCAGCATGCAAGAATGCAGTCAGGAAAGCCAGAACCTGCCTGGAGCTGAAACTAATGAGGGATGTCAAAAATAAGTATTTGAAGGGAAGGTATTAAGAAGTCGGAGCTAGATGCTTCTCAGTGGTGTTCAGTGACTGGAAAAGAGACAATGGGCACAAACTGAAACACAGGAGGCTCCCTCTGAACATCAGGAAACACTTTTTCACTGTAAGGGCAACTGAACAATAGTGCAGGCTGCCCAGAGAGTTTGTGTACTGTCCCTCTCTGTAGATATTCAAAGTCCCCCTGGACACAGTCTTGCAGAACGTGCTCAAGGTGGGCCTGCTTGGGCATACAGGTGTAGACCAGATGACCTTCAGAGGACCCTTCCAGCCTCAACCGACCTCTGAATGAACTGCTGTGTCAGAAAACTTCCAGTATACACCAATGTTTATACTGCTGTTTTATACAAGCATTTCTATTCCACAAAGGATCAAAACCAAACATGGAAAATAAATCATGCTCCAAAATTAGCTATTTAGGGAAATTCCTTACACTAACTGCAGGCCCAGAAATCTTTATTACTGATGCATAATACAGTATTTTCAGTTTTAGAACAGAAAGGGAAGAACCTCATCTATGAAAATTCTCAAGAGCTTTATGAAAAAAGGGGCATGTGAAAAATTTGCAGTACACTATATCACCTTCAGACAACTGTCAAATATGGCTTTACTTCTGTGCTGCTTCCCTCTCTCCATTTCTCTCCACCCCTTCACCCTTAAAAATTTGCCCAGCAACCTGGCAGTACCCTTCTATTCAGACAGATGCTGTGCCTGCCCCTGCTTATCACCCATCAAAACTGATAGAAACTGATGTCATAAATAAAAGTGTTGCATTTTTAACCCAGTTAGCATGTGTCAATAATTCAGTGGAAACTGTAGTCTCCTTAATGTTCAGTTATGGTGACTGCAGCTAAATGGCAATGGCCTGCGCAGTTTTCCCTCTCCATGTTGTTAGCACCACCTGGCCATAGACAAAACTCCATACATTTAAAGAACACTAACCTGCAACCTTTAAAGTCCAAGATATATTCATTTACTCCTTCAAGCATTCTCCTATTTCCTTCTCCTTTAAGTGCTTAAAGCCCTCTCTTTGAGCCCTGCTAGCTCCTGGGCTAAGATCCTTTTCCCCCTTTGGCAAAGGCATACCTCATATGCCGCCCATAGGCTTGGTGCCGTGTAGACCAACCCATGATCAAAACCCATGAATTCTTATGTTGACACAAGTCCCAGTGCCAGAAATTAATCTGCAATATTTTTCTGTCACTGTATGTGACTGGCAGTAGGGACAAGACTACTTGGGCTCCTGAACCCTGAACCAGTTGCCCCAATGCCCTGAAGTCCTCCTTAAGTCCTTAAGGCTTCTTGAAGGTATTTCCTCATTCACCACCTGGAAGACCAATGAAGGATAACAGTCACTGGGCATACCAGACAAGAGAGCTTTCCAGTAACATTCCTTATGCTGGCCCCAGGGAGGCAGCAGACTTCCCTGTGAGTTGGATGAAGTCAACATATGGGGCCCTCTGCTCCCCTTAGCATGGACTCACCAATCGCAACCACTCTACTTTTTCTCCTAGTAGAGCTGGTCATGACACAAGGCATTCTCTGACTCTTCTGTGGCAACTCTTCTAACCTGGATGATCCCTTATCCAGAATCATGGAATTGTCAGAGTAGAAGACCTTAAGATCATCTAGTTCCAAAACCCTGCCACAGGCAGGGACACCTCACACTAAACCATGTCACCCAAGACTCCATCCAACCTGGCCTTGAGCACTACCAGTGTCGCAGTTGAGACAGACAAATGACATGTGACATGTTTCTTCGGTGATTAAGTAGAAGTTCTCCTTTACTATTACAAACCCTCACTTATATACAGTTTCTAATATACATGTGTCTTTTAGCCATTGGTTACATCAGTTAGCAGCAACACACTATTGGATGACCCTTTACTGCATTACTAAAGTCTGTTATCTTGCCAAGTTCTTCCTTTGTTGCTAGTTACTCCCCTTATCCGACTCTTTCCTAAAGCCACCTTTTACTTTCCCATTTGGATGCCTTCTGCTTTCCCATTCATATGCCTTCGGTGCCTCATTTCTCAGTGATACACTTTAACATCTTCAAGACTGAGCTCTAACTTCATGCCTTCAGCCAGGGAATCCACAGGCCTGCCATAGCCCTCCAGCCACAATAGAGCATTCACAATTTCCTTGAGCAACCCATTCCACTGCCTCATTACCTTCACAGTAAAGAACTTCCTCCTTATATCTAGCCTAAACTTGCCCTGTTTAAGTTTGAAACCATTACCCCATGGCCTATCACTAAAGTCCCTAATGAAGGGTCCCTCCCCAGCATCCTTGTATTCCCCCTTCAGATACTGGAAGGCTGTTGTGAGGTCCCCACGCAGCCTTCTCTTCTCCAAACTGAACAGCCCCACCTTTATCATCCAGTCTTCATACGGGAGGTGCTCCAGCCCCCTTATAATCCTCGTGGCCCTCCACAAATCTAATTCATTGTCTTCCTCATCTTCCTAATCCTCAAGTACCAAGGCCTCAAATCTGTCGTAGAGGGGTACTTGAGAAGGTGACATAAGCTGGGGAGTAATACACCATCTATAACAAGGAGTTACCTGCTTCCAACCTCCCCTGTCTTCTACGTCACCTCCATCTGCCTGGTGGCTAGAGGGTAGAGGATCCTTCATTTCTTTTTTTTCAGGTGGCTAGCTTGCTTCTCTCGGGGATGGTAAAGTGTGGGTTCATCAGTTAATCTCCTCCTCAGATTCCCTATGCTCCTTAGCCATTCCACCTCTTCCTGTAGCTCTGCCACCATGCAGAGCAAATCATCAACCTGCTGACATCTAAATTGGAAGAGTCACTAAAGAGAAACAGATTTCTCATAAACATAGTTGATGTTAAAGAGATCTGAAAGATCAAGGAAACAATACAAAGCATTGAAAAATAACAACAGAAAACATCCACCTTTAAAAGGACCTCATTCTTAAATGCTGCAATTCTCTACTTTGGTAAAGCATCATCTAGTTGTATGGTACACCCTGAAGAATCAAAAAATACAGACAATTGTACCCTTTTAAAAGGGTAGGAACCGTCTGTGTCTTATGTAAGACTTCTCAGGCACACCAACCAATATTTTATCTTAGAAGACTCATCTTACCTGAATGATAACCTCCCTGTGTTTAAATCTGAGTCACATTCTAGAACCAGTTTTAGGAGTGAAAAAAGATGAAACTACAGAAATACAGAATATAACTGTTGCTTGCACAGCCTCAGAGTTAATGTTCTACAAAAACATGTTCTACAAAAAATTTTCATGTTCTACAAAAACAACAAGATCTAGTTCATGTTCTACACAAAAAAAAAAGATCAAGAAGCTTATAACTCCCTTCTGTTAGAAAATAATGAAAGCTAATATCCTTAAGAACAACACGATCTAAAGAATATATACTTGGAGATTTAATAATGCTAGAATGATTGGTTTTAATTTCTTATTTCTATCCGGTGGCATATACCTTTCTCATAACTTCATCCTGAAAAATATTAGATTAAGCAGATTCATATGTTGAAGTCCAGTAATTTCTCAACACAAAATTCCATTTGAAGTATTGATTAGCAGTAACATTAACTGAAGATGGAACAGAAAACAATAACCAAGGCAACCGAGGTTAAGGGGCACAGCAGGGGAATCACAGAGAGGAAGGTGAAACCTAGCCAGAAGAAGCTGGGTTAGGAAGCCTGACTATTAGCTGGAAACTTCATTTGATTTCAACAATTCACTTGAATTCATATCTAATTTCACAATTCTCCTTGCTCCCACCATTTCACCATTCAATAGCACTTTACATTCCAGGATGAGAAGCATTCTTTTTTCCAAATAGACAAATTAATTCCCAAGTCCCTAAACAAGTACAAAAATCCATCTGGACACTGTAGGAAAAAAAAGACTTTCATATAAAAAAAAAAAAAAAAAAGGAAATAAAATTCCACAATTCTTGCAATTTTCTGCCCTTTCTCTCTTCTTCCCCCTCAAATCAAAACCCTTCCTTCTTCGTCTCTGTATTTAAATGAAGACTGCTGAATAACATAGTTTTCTCCTAGTCCTAAGTCTTAGTTGTCAAATGCCCATCAGAAAATAAAACCCAAAAGCTAATGATAGAACTGATATGATGGCATTCTGCATGTAAATATATTGCATTCTGAGATAAACTTTAGAGGGACTATTGAAAGTTGCAGCTCAAGGCAAAAACTCAACTTTCCTGAAGTTCCAAGCAGCAGAAAATTCCTGCTGGAGGAAGCAGAACGGGGCTGCTTGAAGTTTTTTTTCTGAATAAAAGTTTTCTCGTAAAAGTGTATCAGGGCCAGAATGTAAAAGCAGGTTTAAAATGATATAGGTGTTCTCCTTCTGATTTAAGAAAGCAATGGTTCTGGTGTTAGCACTGCTACTTCCAGCTTTGCTAAACAACAATCAAAAATTGTTAAAAGTTTCTATCATTTTTACAGATATCTGGGAAATCAGTAATGCCAGCCAGTGTTAAATGATGTGACCCTTGACTGGCTGTCCTTCAGGCAACATGTATAGAGTCTGGGTCAATATGTGCAACTATACCCTGAGGACAGAAAACTGATATGGATGTGGAGTAACAAAACAGACTCATCAGTACTCAAAAATGCATGGGTGAAGAGTAGATGACACAACCACGCTGTCTCCTCATAGCACTGGTCAAGAGATCAGAAGCATAAGCACAGGGAAGTCTATTCTTAAAAAGCAATCTATTCATTATTTTCAAGCATACCTACCTTATGTGGAAGTTAGCAAGGAAGACTGCATTCTGCCTGCGCTGTCTGGGATTTCCAGCTTCTACATCATCAGGCTTATGTGATTAGATCTAGCTTTTTGTTATACATTGGATAGACGTTGCTAGGGCTCTTCTTGCCAATTTTAAGTGCAGCTTCTATCCACTTAACTCCATTATTGGGGAAACAGTAGCTATACCCAAGAAAGAACGGTAATGTGGATACCACTGCAAGCATTGTAAGATCAGACCTGCTCTGATCTACAAACTGAAAAGGTAATGGAACTATTCTACACACTTTGCTTCTAATTCTGACACACGCGGCTCTTAAACAAGGATTCCAGACTTGGTAGTTTTGCTTAAAAGTCAATGACAAGGCCAGGATAATCCTTCCTAGCAATTTTCCCCTTGATTTTTGAGCCACCAACTTCCACTTGAAATAGAATTTCTTATCTGCTACTCCCCTTCTACAGCCATGCATTGACCAAGCTTTGACAAGACGCAGGACAAACCTTAAATACTTAGCAAAATGACACCAGAGTCATGAACCCCAACAAGGTACAAAGCTCATTTTTTAACATTTATCTTCAGGTGCATGTACCACAAGGAAGGGGTGAATTAGGAATCCAGTGAAAAAAGAAAAAACAGGAAAACTACCTTCCCTGATGGTAGTTCTCACTCTCCAGCTCTTAAATTATGCTAAGTGTGGGGTAATAAACAATCATTGCCTCTTAAAGTTAGTATTCACTACAAAGATGATTCAAACCCAGACAACTAACTGAGCAAAAATAGTGCATGTGATTGTGTGTATGTTTCCTTACACAAAGCTTCTTTTCAGCAAGTTCTTTAGCCACAGAATTAGGCAATTAACCAATATACCTAGTTCTGGAGGGAATGAAGACAAACTCATGAAGATTAACCAACTGTAAATTTGCATTGGTCATTGTGCCCTATTATCACGTAAGTCTTCATCTTAACGTCATCAGCACACACAGGTTACAAGAAAAATAGATACATCAGAAATCTCATACCCTTAAAATGCATAGTTTTTTAATTATTCTAATGCAGGTGATGAAATGTCTTAAATCAAAGCTGTTCTGGATCTAGACAAGCACTCCCATGAACACTGACAGGAATTAGCATGTAGATCAAGTTTAACATACAGTGCAAAGCCCTTCTAGTCAGGTTATGAATTTTACTCAATAATAGCCTTTAAAGACATCAGACAAAATGACTTGGGCTTTGTTGGGTTTGAGTGTATGTGCATTTGTTTTTTTAAGATTCCTCTTATAAAGGCACACATACAAAAAAAGAAATCAGAGGATGAAAGAGAAGAGTATTCCAGGAAGGGTCTATTGACAACTGACAGTTTCTTCCAAGTAAAAACTAAAAATACACATTAGAGCAATAAACAGTCACACAAGTAATAGTTTAGAGGACTGTTCCTCCAAAATCGTTATATTTAAGAACACTTCAGTGATTTAAGTGCACATGGGAAATGCCTAGTTTTATCAGTTTTCTAAAATAACTCATTCAGCAGGAATACTACTTCTGCTAATATTAAGTCCTACACACTGAAATTTCAGCTCAAGCCTCTGACAGACCTGAATTTGTCAAAGGACATGCAGTCATTCACCACTTCTCTACACTTCAGCTTTCTGAGTACCATACTTTGGAATTCCTGTAGATTGAATAGCTGGCCCTGGGAATTGAACATATCAGTAATACAATTTTCAGTGCTTCTCCAAAGAAAAAACAGTACTTATTTCTCCAGACCTGAGAAAACTTGCAATCTTTTTATGTCATCTAAACAGAGAAGAAAAAACGTTGTCATGTATATTTCAGATAAATAAATATATCTTGCTACATACTGCCATCCAAATACCTCCAAGCTATTTTTCCTTACTAGCAATTGAGACAGGGGTATGTACTTTGAACAGGAAAGATGCAACACACAACATAAATAAAAATGGTGAGAATTAAATATCAACAGGATTCAGAAAAGGAACCTGCTACCACAGCAGGCAATTAAAAGGCAAGGGGAAAAAAATTAAGCAAAACCAACCTACCAATCCAATTATCCATCAGAGACTCTGCAGTTACTGCGGCTTCTACATGACTTGCAGCCTTGCTGATTAAGGGTCGTCACAAGACACCTAAGCAATAAGAATTTCACATTTAAAACTTTGAGTACTTATCAGCAGTTTGCAGTTTTCAAGAAGCCTAGAGATACGTGCCCCACCTTGGTCATTTTTCCATTTAAAACAAACAAAAAACTCCAACACAGCGAGAATGTTTGCCGTGGTTTATTTGTTAACTTCTTCCGTTCTCGTAAGTAAACTAACTTTTAATAACCTGTCTCTCTATTCAGCAGGGAGCAGAATGCCTTTCTTATAACATCCCTCTTCCATGAACTCACCATCTGAGTTTACACATACGATTTTTCCTCTAAGCTTGCAATTATAATCATGGAGCTCTATCAGGTGAGACAAAACCCCTTTATTTCACAGGTCTTATTACAAAAGCCTGTGCATTTTCACCACTGAATGGGGAAAAAAAAAACCCACAACCCAAACTAGTCCCCCTAGCGTACCTTTGCAGTAGGAGTCTAAAGAGTATGTCATGAATCACTACCCCATCTTTTTGTGTGGGAAAAGAAGCTTCTCTTCTTTTTTCAGTAGAAGACATAGCCACTTAGAGAAACTGCAGGGAAACTAGGCAACCTTTCAATCCATTTATCTAATTTCCTGCTGTTTCTGCTTCTGAGGAAGTTAAAAAAAAAATAAAGTTGTACAAAGAAAATTAATCTGTATCCGAAAGATTTCAATGAGATGTGCCGACCTGTTGGCAATTGCCAGGTCTGGTTTTAACATAGTACTTTGCTTAGCCCGGCGGCTTCTGTTCCTGTTAGCACTTAAATACTATAAAAAAAGCTAACAATGTTTAAAAGGCATTTGATTTACTGTCATTTCCATCCTGGCATCATATCTTCCAGAATCCATAAATGACAATCAGTGCTGTGAAAATGTTTCCTGTAGTAATTTTAAGAGCGCTATAAAAAGCAACTATAATACATACACAAAAAGGTAAAGACCTTATGACAACTGTTCAGATGCCTCCACGGGCTAATTTTCAGTTAAAAAAAAATGTATGTCAGAAAAGAAGTAGGCTTTATTTGCTGTCTAACAGTACCTCTGCTCCAAGTTGAACAAAGCAGAAGACACTTTACTCAGGTGAAAACACAAATAAAGATCACTTGTCTGATGCTCTACAAAGATGAGAAACCACTTGCTTTCTAAAACCAAAACCGGCCCCAGCAGAAGAGCTAGGAATCTCTCCAAAGTGTTACATAAGGCACTGTCAAACTTCACATCACCTCCACAGAGGCCGCAAGTTGCTATTTTC
>JANRGW010015481.1:0-13437 GCA_024733675.1 Psilopsiagon aymara
CCCCCTTCAGATATTGGAAGGCTGCTATGAGGTCTCCACACAGCCTTCTCTTCTCCAGGCTGAACAGCCCCAAATTTCTCATCCTGTCTTCATATGGGAGGTGCTCCAGTCCCCTCATCATCCTCGTGGCACTCCTCTGGACTTGTTCCAACAGTTCCACGTCCTTTTGATGTCGAGGACACCAGAACTTCACACAATACTCCAAGTGAGGTCTCACAAGAGCAGAGGGGCAGGATCACCTCCCTCTACCTGCTGGTCATGCTCCTTTTGATTCAGCCCAGGATATGGTTGGCTTTCTGGGCTGTGAGTGCACACTGACAGCTTATGTTCATTTTCTCATCAACCAACACCCCCAAGTCCTTCTCCACAGGGCTGCTCTGAATCTCTGCTCAACCTGGAGCTGTGCCTGGGGTTTCTCTGACCCAGCTGTAGGACCTTGCACTTGGCATGGTTAAACTTCACCAGGTTGGTATCAGCCCACCTCACAAGCGTGTCAAGGTCCCTCTGGATGGCATTCCTTCCCTCCAGCGTATCAACTGAACCACCCAGCTTGGTGTCATCAGCAAACTTGCTGAGGGCTCACTCAGTCCCACTGTCCATGTCACCAACAAAGACATTGAACACGACCGGTCCCAACACTAATCCCTGAGGGACACCACTCGGTGCTGGTCTCCAGCTGGACATTGAGCCATTGAGCACAACTCTTTACATGCAGTCAACCAGCCAGTTCTTTATCCACTGAGTGGTCCACCTATCAAATTGATGTCTCTCCAATTTATAGACAAGGTTCTGTTAGTCCGGCTTTACAACATATGCAGTAAACAGTGGGGGCATTAGGAATGGTCTAAGCCATGGAGGGAGACTTCACTGCTAGCATTGGGCAGTACTGATAGTCAGCTTAAGCTGTTACCATTTAGAGTACAGCCAGTCTGTGCAGGAGACACAAGTGCTGAATGTACTGCAAACAGAACTGAAATCATGTAGTAATGTATTGGCTTTTTGTCCTGGGTTCAGCAGTAGCAGGCATTTTTCTCCTTCTCAGGAGCTGGTGCAGTGCTGTGTTTTTGACTTTCAGCACCAATGTTATTAGTTGCTTCTCAGTAATGTTTACTCTGATCAAGTGTTTTCTGAGTCTCATGCTCTGCCAGGGAGCAGGGGAAGTTGGGAGGAAGCAGAGGCAGGACAGCTCACCCAAACTGACCAAGGAGGTATTCCATACCACAGTGCGTCGTGCCCACTATGTAAACTGGGGGAGCTACCCGGAAGGGTTACATCACTGCTCAGTCAGGCTGGGTATTGGTCGGCAAGTGGTGAGCGGTTGTATTTTCTTCCCTTGTTATTTCCCTTATCATTATTATTATTGGTGGTAGCAGCAGTGGTTTGTGTTATCCCTTAGTTACGGGACTGTTCTTTTCTCAATCCGTGGGAGTTACATTCTTTCGATTCTCCTCCTCATCCCTGTGGGAGCTGGGGGAGAAAGGGAGGGGGAGTGGGCGAGTGGCTGCATGGCTCTGAGTTGCTGCTGGGCTTAAACCACAACACTTTTGCATGCAGCTTCTTCAGAATGGGAATTAACGCCATATGTGATACTTCAGTCCCAGCTATAAATACTGGGAGTCCAATTTGGCACTCAGGGGAAGGGTTAGCACGGTGGTGGGTTGGCTCTGGCTGGACACCAGATGCCTGCGAAAGCCACTCTATCACACTGCCTCCTCAGCTGGAAAAGGGAGAGAAAGGACAGCAAAAGGCTTGTGGGTCAATATAAGGACAGGGGGAGATCATTCAGCAATTACTCTCATGGTCAGAACAGACTTGATTTGAGGAAATTAGTTTAATTTATTACCAATCAAATCAGAGTAGGATAATGGGAAACAAAAACATATCTCAAAACACTTTTGCCCACCCCTTCCTTCTTCCAGGGATTAACTTTACTCCTGACTTCTCTACCTCCTCCCATCCAGCAACAGAGGGGGATAGAGGTTGCTGTCAGTTCATTGTGTTGTCTCTGCTGCTCCTTCCTCTGCATGTGGAGGACTCCTCACTCTTCCCCTATTCCAGTGTGTGGTGCCTCCCATGCACAACACTTCTCCACGAATTTCTCTCACATGCAGCAGTTCTCCACAAACTGCTTCAGCGTGGGTCCCTTCCACAGGGTACAGTCCTTCAGGAACAGGCTGCTCCAGCATGGGTTTCTCTCTCCACAGAGCCACATGTCCTGCCAGGAGCTTCCTCTGACATGGGCTTCCCACAGGGTCACAAACTGCTTCGGGCGTCCTCCTGCTCTGGTGTGGGATCCTCCATGGACTGCAGGTGGAGAACTGCTTCACCATGGACCTCCATGGCTGCTGGCAGAAAGCCTGACTCACCATTGTCTGCAAGGGAACCTGCTCTGGCACCTACAGCACCTTCTCCTCTCCTTCTGCACTGACCTTGGTGTCTGCAGAGCTGTTGCTCTCACATATTCTCACTCTTCTCTCTGGCTGCTGCTCCATAGCACTTTTATCCCCTTGTTAACAATGTTGTCCCAGAGGCACTACCATTGTTGCTGATGAGCTCAGCCTTGGCCAGCTGTGGGTCTGTCTTGGAGTCTTCCGGCACTGGCTCCATTGGGCATATTGGGAATGTTCTATCAGCTTCTCACAAAAGCCACACCGGTAGGTCCCTCCGCTACCAAACCTTTGTCATGCAAACCCAGTACAAGTGAAAAGAACAAAATAAAGGATAAAGCAATAGAAGTTTTTCACTTATCACCCACACTTACAGTAGGTGAGATTTCAAAAAAATGCAGTGAAAACATAATCTGGAATGATCCTTTTTCTCATTTAAATTATTTATTTTCTTCAGCAAACTGCTAAAGGTGGTATCAGTAGTATTAGGATCCTAGCAGTAGGTGAAAGTGAGTTGTTTAGGTGAAGTGAGTTGTTTAGGTGGAAAAATCTTTTCAGGAAGAACCAGCAACCCAAGACTTTTGTAATAAAGGGCAGAGATCAACATAAGGGAAAGAAAACAGTATTTGGTGCTTAGCCTTGAAAAGCATGTCATTGCAGTGACCCACTCTCATGAAATCAAGATTAAATCCATAAGAACAATGAATATGCAGGACATTCGGCTTAAATGCAGACATACACCTTTGAAAACTTCACGGTTGTTTACTATGATTCATTCAAAAATTTTGTGGATATACTTGGAAGGCTGATGTACAGCTTCCTGCCACTAGACTCTTCCATACATCTTGTGGCTTTTATCATCTTTAACTACAGGTCTCTTTATGCAGCATTTCATCATGACTTCAGGAGAAGGCCAAGATACCAATTTTATCTTCCCTTATTTCTAGGGGCTTCTCACACAAAGCTGAAGGTAGTCATTAGTTTGGTAAAAGTTGACAGTTTCTGGCTGGCAGGAATGAAAAGCATATGCGTGAAAGGAAGTTATTAGAGCTTTATTTTTTCTAAGAGCAATAAATGTAGGGTATCTTTTGTTATTGTTTCCTATGTTGCATTTTAAATATTTTTATATGTAGTTATTCTTAAACTATGTAAACGTACAAACACTGAGGAACTTGTTCATGGACCTCAAAAAAGGAGAAAACACTACTCTTACATCTGGCAGTCACTTGTTCATCACAGAATTGTGCATCTGAAAGTATTGCATAATAGATATGCAGGGCCAAAATCATCCTGGGTGTAACAGTACTGACGTCAATTCCTTTACACCATGAATGAATTTTTTGTGCAGAATGCAAACTGTTTTCATGGAAGACAGAGAAATGGTTTAGCATGACTCTTCTTCTCTTTATTTTCTTTAAAGAGCTAGCAGCTGGTAAACATTGGTGCGCTGGCCAAATGCAATAAGTGAGATGGACGATGAAAAAGAACAACTACAAGGAAAAATGAAGAAGTTCACTCAGATAGAGATGGAACTGTGTTGAGTTTTCCTTCTTGGAAGGAAAAGGAAAAAAAGAGGAGTTGTGATGTAGGAAAATAATAGCATTTCACCCTATTTAAGAAGCAATTATAAAATCATGTTTTTCACCATGAACAGCAGCAGATGGTTAGAATCCATCTCAGCCACTTTCAGACTAATCTAGTGTGTGATCATACAAATCAGTGCTAATGCCACATATTGTTTAAAATTTTCATTAATTACCTGGACGATGGGGCAGAATGTACCATCAGAAACTCTGCAGACAATACACCAGGTTGTTGACTGCTGATGGGAATCTCATAGAGTTCAAAGGGAAGTGCAGGCAAAGGGAAGTGCAGACTCCTGAACCTTGGGAGAAATAACTCCATACACCAGCACAACCTGGGGACAACCATCTGGAAAACAGTTTAGAAGAAAAGCACCTAGGCATACTGGTGGACAGGAAGTTGAAGGCAAGCCAGCAATGGGACCTTGCATCAAAGACCAACATCCAGCGTCCTGGGCTACACTGGGAAGATCATTGCCAAAGGCTGACAGAAGTGATCCTTTCCCTCTACTAAGCACTGTTAAGGCCATATTTGGAGTGCTGTGTCCAGCTCTGGAAAGAGGCGTGAGCTTAGTAAAGCTGACCCAGCAAAGGGTAATAATGATTAAGGGATAATGATTAAGAGACAGGAGCATCTGCCACACAAGGGGGAGCTGAGACAACTGAGATTTTTCATCTTGGAGAAAAGAATCATGGAATCATAGAATCACAGAATCATCAAATCAAGTAGATTGAAAAAGATCTTTAAGACCATCAAGTCCAACCATTACACCAGGACTGCGAAGACTATTACTAAACCATGTCACTGAGGGCCTCATCTACACAGTTTTTGAACACTTCCAGGGACGGTGATTCCACTTCCCTGGCCAGGCTGTTCCAATTCCTGTTCATCCTCTCTGTGAAGAAGTTTTTCCTAATATCCAATCTAAACCTCCCCTGGCACAGCTTGAGGCCATTACCTCTTGTCCTATTCCTTGTTACTTAGGAGAAGAGACTGACCCCCAACTCACTACAACTTCTTTTCAGGTAGTTGTAAAGAGAGAGAAGGCTCAGGGGATGTCTTGTCAATGAATACTTGGGCGTCAGGCACAGTAAAGACAGAGACAGTTTCTTTTGAGTGTTGCTCAGTGAAAGAGCAATAGGCAGTGAGGAGGAAATGAAATAGAGAAAATTCCATTTGCACATCAGAAAAATCTTTTTTACAGTGGAGCAGATTGCACAGACAGGTCATGGAGTCTTGTCTTGGTATCTCCACGCTTGGAGATACCCAAAACTGACCTTGACAAAGCCCTGAGCCCCTGAGCGACTGTAATCGTTGCTGTTAATTGACCCTGCTTGAGCAGAGGGCTGGACTTGATGATCTTCAGAAGTCTCTTCCCACCTCAACAATTCTGTGATTCTGTGAGATTCTACTAAGGTGTATATAAGCCACTGCACAGCACAGGGGACCATTACAAGGTTATATGGGTGCAGCCAACATGAAATACACAAAGATTTTATTTATCTTATGTTGAAAGGGGTACAGCTGGATCTGGGTGACTGCAGTATTAATCATAATTAATGCTAAGTTTTTGCCAGATTTTTTTGCCAGATTTTTTTTAGCTTATGCTGTATTCTTGTCTTACTGTGATACAGTTTTTGCCTTGAGAAGGTATGCATTGTAAGGGGGTCAAATGAAACACAGAGTTCAACCAACCATGTTTTCTGATGCTGACATATTTCATATCATCAAATTACCATTAAATCTTTCTGTGCCTTTGTTTACTCAAGTTGTACTATGAGGATAATTATAGCTACTTGCACTTTACAAAGCAGTTTGCAATTATTACTGCAGATTTGACTGAAAATACAGAGCACTTTGTAGACATTTTGTCTGGCATGTAGAAAGGTTTATGAATACCTCTGAAGGCAGGATTTTCCCAGCTGTACACAACATGGGGTTGACATTTTGATAGTCAACAGCTGACAATTCTAGTTACTTTATGACTTTTTCATCCTCAGTCCTGACTCCTGAGGCCTTCTCTCTCCATTTGATGTACATGACTGAGGAAGAGCATCCCTATGTATCCCTAAAGTTAACTTCTGTGAGCATGCCCCATAGTCTTTACTGAACAGTTGACTGTTTTGATTAGGAGCGAAGACAGATCCGCAAAGATCATACGGGTCATGAGTGGCTAAAAGAGGCTAGAGGCATACGGATAATGAAGAAAAGGTTAGGGCATAAATCTGAAGCAAATCTGGTAGAGCAGCTGTCTAAATTGACTTTGGAAAGACTATTTTTGAAAAAAAGCTGACAAAACAACTCTGATTTTTTCAGAGCTGAACCTGCTACAGGTAAGTGGAGAAGCCAAAAAGGAGCAGGAATGTGGAGAATAAAACCACCGTCATTGAGGATTTGAAACACTGTGTGTATTTCAAGAGTTACTGTTTCAGACTCTCTCTAGAATGATCCCTTGAAATGAGTACATGCCATAAGCTAGAAGACAACAGGTCTGTTCCTGGAATGACTACGATCTTCCCATAATTAACATGCTTGGATCTCCTGGAAACATGGATCATTTCTTACTAACAAAGGGTAAAATTCTGAGGAGAACCTTTGTCATTTATGCAGCAGATGTACTCTTTTGAAACGGGCAGGAGCAATTCACGATTCTTACGCTGTTACATAGGTTTTATGTCTCTAGCTGTATCACCTCTCTTCTTTTTAAGCTTGCTGGTCCTCACAGTTTGTCAGCAGAGAGGTTCCTTGGAACACTCCTCAACTTGCAGTGCTAGAAATAGTCAGCCCACTTGAGCTAACTCCTGGTTTTGCCTGATGTGGATTAGAAAGCATCCCTGTGAACCGCTCTGCTAGTAGAGAAGCAGAGAAGGAAATTTTTTGTGATGAGGTCATGACAAATTCAGGGAAAATAATATCTGGAAGCACAGGCTGATGGCTGTAAAATTAATATTTCTCTACATTTTATGACGTTGAATTCTGGTTTGGAAAGACAGAGTTTCTGTGGTGACCCTAAGAAAGGTACATGTTGTACATCTTACTAAGACAAAGCATGCTGTTTATTAGAAATAAAAAAAATTACAGTCAAAAAAATAAGACCTTATATAGGTGTAGACTCCACGCATATAGCAAAATTGTATAAACACTTATTAATCTTACATGTGCGTAAACCTTAGCCACAACATTGCAGGGTGACTTTCTGGCTTCAGAGCAGTAAATGGAATCTTTGATAAAAACAGAACTTCAGACTTGGCTCAAAATTAATTTAAATCGTTTCACAGCTCACCTACGCTTTTTGCAAATAATGCCTATAATTTATGAATTGTATTGTCCTGTGCAGAGGAAACAGCATAACTCAGCTTCCTTCCCTATTCCTCTTTGTCTCTGGGCTCCCGATCCTGTAGAAAAGGAATTTCTGAACTTCCCTGAACAGCAGCTGCAATTACCACTGCTACTTACAGTAGCCACAAAACTAAGAGGATGTTATGGCAGTCACAGTTTAACCCAAAATGCTAAATCAGGTCCTTGAAGCTAGGAGTACTACTGATTCAAAAATATTTTTTTGAATATATTGCTACAGCAATATAATCTAGGCACCAGACTGTAAAAAGAAAAATCTGGTTGTCTGTGCGCATATGCACAGCTTTGAATTAAACCCTGAGTTTATTATTTCTTTGAATTGAGCAATATCAGACTGCAAAAATCAACGTTTGCAACTTCAAAAACAAAGCAAAATAAGTCTAGTCTCATCTAACCACATAGTGACTAAATATAGCATCAGCTAGACTTCAAGATGTGTCCACAATAACAGATTACTCAAAATATTCTGCTACTATTCCCTACCTAATATTATGCCTACAACAAAATGTGGAAGTTTAAAATATTTCCGTAATTATGGTAAACAGACAACAATCACTAAAATGGCAGAGTACTGTCTCCTGTTCCTAACCTACAGGCTGTATATAGAAAGCTAAATTAAACAATTCTCCCAACCATGGGTAGTCAAATATACTAGATTCCAGGTGCTGGTGAAGCATAGGGAAATAATATTTTGAGTGGGTTATAAACTCCAACCCAGATTTTCATGAAGACTTTAAGATGCTTTCTCATTCTGAACAATTAGTGTGTGTTTCCTTATTAACTGTGTCAAGAATTTTCATGGTTATTTTAAAATGTAGGAGTTACTAGATATAACAACACTATTTCCTCTTACTTTCTTACTTTGGAATCGGGATATTACTCAGTGTCCGTAAAACTTTATGCTGCACTCAAGCCAAATTCCTCTTTGAATTGAATAAAAAAAAAGCAGCAGATATCTTTAAGTGTGTCTCCGCCTGTGTTTTGAGGAAAGCAGTACTTATTTCCAGGCATGGCTTCCACTCCTCCCTGCTTACGACCGTGCCAATGCCCTTCTGCTTACGTACAGCAGCCTTTGAGTGAGAACAGGAAGAGGCAAATCAAGGAAGCAGCTGTTCTCTGAATCACAATCCTCTCTGGATTTCTCTATAAAAAACTAATAGGAAGATAATGCAGAGGAGAAGCACAATATTCCTTGAGGCCACTTCTGCAGCTGCTACCACGAAGACTCACCAGCATGGTGGTATGGATGCAAGGGCATGCAAAGAAGTTCTGTCTTCATAGATTGAGGGTCTCTTGCATAACCTACAGGTCTGAATGGCTACAAATTCACAGTCATCTGCATAGATAATCTATTGAAAGCTGCCTCAGTTTGGCTCCAGAGGTTTCCCTTCTATCTGTCCCTGAGTAAAGAGTTCCTAATATGAATTGAATGGAAATTTAACACATCAATATCTGGAGCAAAAATTTGTTATGGATTTTTGTGTACAGTGATCAAAGAAAAAGTTTTGTTTATGAATAGCTTGGTAGCTATTCATATTTGTCTTATATAGGAATAAATGGCCACATTTTTATGTAACAGAGAAAATCTCAAGACTTGAGCATGCAGCATATTGTTGGTAAGAAAATTTACTGACATATGCTCTGTATGGCTCTGTCTAGCCATTGATAGACATTATTAAAAAAAATATTAGATGAGGCTTTTATGTGGAGAGACAAATTCCTGGATGTTACACGTGCAGCTAGCATCCTGTTTGTGTTTCCTTGTCAAATTTTCAGCATTCTTTAATGAAATGGTAAACATGTGACTAAAGGCTAAGTCACAGAAATACTTGTTCTATGAAGGGCATGTAGCAGACCTCAAGGAGTACATAAGTCTGGTTCCTGGAAATCCTTGAGGTACATTACATAACCACTGTACTGCAGAATTTTCCCAACACTTTCTTAAGAGACTCCACTTTCAGGACGTTCAAAATCTGTATTTCAGAATCACTTCTGTCTTAGCTATTCAAATACAAGCCCACTCACCAGTCTACTTGCTTCCCTGTTTAAGTGAGCACGTGAAGGCCAAAATCTAACATCAACAGCTGTGAACAGTTTTCTGTCAAGGCACCTATGAAAAATGTAGACTTGAAAAATCATTCTTTTGCAAATTAAGGAAAATCTGTCCTATTTCATTTCAGAAGAGGCCAGCTTGCACTGTGTTCTTCTGGAGGCAGATTATCTGTTTCTTAATTACTTCAGATGTTTGTTCTACGAACGGGGCTGTAAGATACACTCAATTTCAGAGTAAACTTTCTTTTGTCTATCATCTCATGGATGAAACTAGACCATTTCTTTACCAGATACTCACAGGGTATTTGTAAAATAGCAAAAAATTTGAGCCATATGTTCTACAATGCTTACAAACAGGACTGAAACTGAAATCTACAAAAATGGCTCAAGTTTTCTAGCTGATACCTGACTTTCTATTCATGCTTTACTTGGAATTTTATGAGAAGTTAGAGGTAGCCAGAAAGAACTAAGATTGCAAAATGAATGTAAGCACTCCTACATTATCAGTCATAAATGACTGTGCTTTCACTTCTTCCTCCAGTAAATTTTACCAAAAAATTGACAAATACATTCATTCACAATTGATCAATTCCCATTTAAATTCCCAAAAGTTTCTCCAACTTAATTCCTTCTCTCAGCAGCCATTTCCCACATGCTATTTTGAGGGGAAAAAAAAAAAAAAAACAACAGAAAACATTAATGGTTTTCCTTCCTGGCTCATAGTTCCTTCCTTTCTTCCTGCCCTCAGAAATTGTCTTCTTCATGATCCTCCTAAAACTAGAAACTTGGTCTGTGTATCATTTATGTGTAGAATCAGATGCAGACTCACTAAGATTAAGGGATTTTAATGTCGTGAGCAATGCACTTGTTATGTAGCCAAGAATATAGCCAAGTGATTCTGAAGTTTTACCTACACTATCCATCTTTCCTATTTAACTCAAGATTTTCTTTTTATGGTCTAATACATTTTTATTAAAGGAATCCAGGAACTCCTTTCAGTGGGTCAACATGAAAAGAACTCCTAGAAAGCATGTACACAAACCACATGAGCAAGTTAGTGAACAATGACATTTAGTATAATAAATCTCTGCCACTTAGCAGCCTCTTTGGTAAGACTACATTAATTGTGTCTTCTTGCAAAATCTTTACATATCTTCAATGAAATAATAAATGCATATGACACAGAAATAGTTACATTGCAGAATACTTGCTGGTTTAAGCATACAGAACAGGCTTTTTACATATTGAGGACAAAGTCTGACACATTTTACATTTACAGTGTCTTGACATGAAACCAGAAAAATGTGACCACAACTTACTTGAAGCATGCTTATGGACAGACTGTAAGATACATAAGCCTCATTACATGAAGGAAGTGCCACATTCCACCATAACTCAGTGAAAAAGAAAGCAGTGATATGTAGAGGAAGCTGAAATTAGATATTCGCTACCTTGTTGCTTATGGTCATTGAAAGTCACCATGGACCCTTGTAAACCTTTACTGAGACTCATTGTGTTTACTAGCGTGGATGTTAATAAATTCCATAATGTAGAAGACGGTGAGAAACCAAGTGTCTCTGTTCTGACATTATTAAAATTGTATTACAAATTCCCATTCTGACAATTTTTTTTTACCATGTATTTTACATGCAGTACTAATATGGGTAGAAAAAAGCCTTTATGACCCATGTTTAGCTGGTGACCTCAGAGAACATTTCAATGTAAAAACAGTCCTAGCTAATTAAAACATTTATTTTCTTGATTAAACATCTCCAAATACATTACTTCAATTTTCACTGGAACTTACGCTGCTAAATGGAAAATTCACTTTTGAAAAGGAGCTTAGATGCCTCACTAGGATATTTTTGAAAATCATCCTTTGTTAGCTCTAGCATTAAAAAAAAAAGAGAGACACACATTCCTGTAATATTTCATCAAGTTCTGACTAACAGAATCAGAAACATTCTAAAATGTACAATTACAAACAGGCATAAACTTTGAGACATTTTTGTGGTTTCAGAGAAAACTGACTTGAGTGCATACGTCTGGAAAGTCCCACCAAGAAGCCACTTCTGTATTTTCAGGAAATTAAGCAAAAGGCCCTACTGCAATTTTTCTATTGTCCTTTGTTTGTTTATTTTAAGACACATAATAAGCAGAAATTTGTGATCATAGGTGCAGTATTTAGACCAAAAGACATTGTTTGAAGATAAAAGGGTTGTTACATAAACAACTGTTCTTAAAATCTTTGAGATCAATTGCAGTGGTCTTATATTCTGTGAGACTGTGAACAGTGGGTGAGTTTCAAAGCTTTACAGCTGTGGAACCAAGCCACAGTCACAGTCATTCTCCTAAGTAAGTACTCTGGTTTTACTTCCCGTTTCTGGAATTACCCACAGAGATTACTTGACAGATGAAAAGTAGTAGGATATGCCAGAAGATGCCTCTGGATGCCTCTGAAGAGTCTTGATAAAAAAGGTGACTGGAAGAGTAGCATCCTGAGTTAAATTGCTGTTCTTAAGCATGAGAACAGCTACACTAAATCTGAAGGTCCATGTAACCCCACATCCTGTCTCCAGTACTTGTCAGCAGCAGGGACCTACAGAAGAATGTCAGAACAGGATACTGTCAGTGTTCCCTCGTACTTGGAAGATCCTAATAACCAGCAGCTGATAATTCAGAAATTTCTTTACATAAGAACAGAATAACCTAGGGCTTGTCTAACCCCATATTCTATCTCCAAAGATGTCCGTAACTAGATGCATGAAACCCAGTAAAAACAGATCAAACATATACTCTCCAGTATTCCTTGAGCCCTTCAATTCTTCCATTTTGGAAGGCTTCCTAAAGCTGGTATCATTTGTTCAGTAATCCACCAACAGATCTCTGTCCCAGTTAGCCAACATTTCTCTGAAATTCTGTAAACTTCCAGCATCCTCAGTGTCCTTTGGTAACAAGTTCCACAGGTCCACTATCCATTCTGCTTTGAACTTGGGTGCTAATAGCCTCATTTGGTGGCCAGTATTTCTTACATTTGATAGAGATTGTAAACAGTTGATCCTTGTTAATAAGTGTGGGAAGGTTTAAAGTTACATTCAGATGGGTTCTGATGTAGTTACGAATCACATTTGCCCTTTCCAAAAGACAAAAGGCTCCATCAGGTCTACTTTCTGCATTGAGAGAAAGAACCACCTCTTTCCTTTCTTAGAGAAGGTTTTCCAGCTAAAAGGCTCCTCCAGTACCCTCAGAGTTTCTGGATTTCAGCAGCACTTTCTGTCTAGTGAGTAGTGAATCTTCTTGCAATCCTGAGAAAACAGATCTGGAAGACATGGAAATAAGACTGTAATGATAGTGATATTAGACAGTTAGAGACTCACCACTGCCAGACTGAAGTCTGATCATTCAGGATACTTTGACTTTGTCCTAGCTGACTCCTCAGCAGTGTGAGATTTTGAATGAGCCCTAAGGTGCATAATTGGTGATTATGATGGAGGAATAACTAGTTAAAGTGTTAAATAGAAAGTATCCATTTCATATATGAGGGGAGATTTAGATTAAATATTAGGAGTAAGTTCCTTTCTATGAGGGTGGTGAGACACTGGAACAGGTTATTCAGAGAAGTTGTGGATGTCACATCCCTGTCAGTGTTCAAGGTCAGGTTGAAGGGGGCTTTGAGCAGCCTGTTCTAGTGGAAGTTGTCTCTGCTCATGGAAGGGGGGATGGAATTCGGTGATGTTTAAGGTCCCTTCCAATAGAACCATTCTGCGATTCTATGATTTGATGATAACATTGCTGTGCAATCTTTGATACTTTGTGGTGAGGAAAATGAGAGTTCTGTAGGACTAACAGAAAATGGAAGTAAATGACAGTATTCTTCATATTGCCCTAAGAAGTACCACTTTAGGTCTGCCATGTTTCTCCCACTTCATGATGTGCTTACATACTTTGCATTGTCACATCACATAGAACCATAGAAACACAGAATCATAGAATCATAGAATAGTTAGGGTTGGAAAGGACCTTAGGATCATCTAGTTCCAACCCCCCTGCCATGGGC